>CAIGQQ010035257.1:9284551-9312290 GCA_903798035.1 Danio albolineatus | reverse complement strand
ATATAGTTGAAGTCAAAATGAGTAGCCCTCCTTTGAGGGCTTTTCTTTTTTTCTTTTTTAAATATTTCCCAAATGCTGTTTAACAGAGCAAGGTATATTTTACAGTATTCCCAATAATATATTTTTCTTATTATTTGTTTTGGCTAGAATAAAAGCTGTTTTAAGTTGTTGACATTACATTTTAAGGTCAGTAATATTAGTCCTCTAACGCTATATACATATACACAACAGTTCTGTCTGGTTCTTGAATCTGATTGGCTCATTTGGCTGATAGCTGTGCAATATTCTGCAATAACAGCACTCGACCAGCCTCTTCACCTTTCACCATTGTGTATTACTCCGCCCACATACAGCAACCATAGTACAGCAACAAGCAGAGGACACTCTACAGTATCTTTTCATTGAGTATTTCTAATAGCAAGCGATACAATATTATATTTGTGCATATACATTAGATTAGTCAGCACTGAAGCCAAATCTGGAGCTTATCTAACAAAATAACTTACGATAACGGCCCAAAAACTAGTACAGCCAAATATATATGTTATAAAAAAATATTAAATACAAATTTAAAAAAGAGGAAAAATCAGGAGAAACACTGTGTGTGTGTGTGTGTGTGTGTGTGTGTGTGCGTGTGCGTGTGCGTGTGTGTGTAACACTTTATTTCGATGGTCCATTTGAGTATTAGTAGACTGTCTACTTAATATCTGTTGAGACTGACATTCAACAGACATTTACCTGACCATAAGAAACTTTGCAAGTACATGTCAACTTACCCTAACCCCAACCTGTAATAAATGTATATATTCTCCCTTATTCCATCATTGGAAAGCTCTGGAATTCCATTAGTTAATAGTCAAGATGGGTTAAACCACATTTTGCAGGTGACATAATTTAGTTTTTAACTTGCGTCTCTTGCGAGGTCAATGATCTTCAGGTTTGTACTATATGTACTATACATTGCTCTATTCAAACATGCATTACTAGACAAACATCTACATGGAGATCTTTTTCATTCTCATCATGTGCCTGTAAGATGCTCTTTGAAGCTAAAAACAAGTTCAGCTCTGTCTTCTCTTTGATTCTGCTGTATTAAACGAGAACAGATGCTAAATAAATGTAACCAGTAAACATGGACACTTACACGTTGCTTTATAACCATGAGACTTTCTGTAATGATGGTGTAAAATGATGTGTATTATGCACAACACTGAATTCTATGCATCTTTCTCTTCATGTGTGTCACAGCGAATGGGAACGGAGCTCTGAATAAACACAGTCCAGAATCCGGTTCATCGTGGCTGGAGGAGAGCTGTAACGGCTTTGGCCCGCTGCGTTTCTCCAGTCCTGGATCGGGTCTGTCCGGCCTGTCTGGATCCATCCTGTCAGCTACCTCTGAGTCGGCTCTGTCCACACTGTCCGGATACTCCACAGAGCGCTCGCTGCTGTCTCCAAACTGTACGTACTGTATGCTGACTCTGGCTGATGAACACTAATAGAGTGCAACAGTAGAGCCCTTATTTTAAGAGTGCTTGATTTAGGAAGTGTTAAAAAATATACTTTATGTTTTGGTTGTAGGTAGATTAACACAGATTTTCAGCCCATCATTGAGTCCATTTCTTTATATTTATTCAGTTTTTAAATTAATTTCAGTAATATTATTGACTAATATGAAAATGTCCATATGATTTATTGACAGTACAGTTTGTGATGTAATAGTTTCTGTCTTTTAGTTGATCTATTATACGAGACACTTGCTTTGATTACCAAATAAGTGGATCTAACTGAATTTGCACTGTAAACATTAAATAAAAGTTTTTTTTTTAAGTATTTTATCATTTTTATTTAATAAATTAAGTTTATAGTTGTGATCCTACCAAAACCATTCAGCAGAAATCCACAGAGTTTTCACCAAATTCTCCTCAGAAATAGCTAAATATGTCCACAAATTCTGTCTGGCTCTAGTTATATAAGCCATGAACTAAAGCCCTGTTCCTGGAGATCTACCTTCCTGCAGATTTCAGTTCAACCCATATCAAACACACCCGCCTGTAATTATCAAGTGCTGTTCAGGCCCGAGTTAATTGCTTCAGGTGTGTTTGATCAGGGTAGGAGCTGAACTATGCAGGAAGGTCAATCTCCAGGAACAGGGTTGAGCACCTATGAACTAAAGCAACCAGCTTCGAGGAGATCTACCTTCATTCATTCATTTTCTTTTTGGCTTAGTCCCTTTATTAATCTGGGGTCGCCACAGTGGAATGAACCGCCAATTTATCCAGCATAGGTTTTATACAGCGGATGCCCTTCCAGCTGCAACCCATCAGTGGGAAACGCCCAAGCGCACTCATTCACATACGGACAATCTAGCCTACCCAATTCACCTATACCACGTTTTTGGACTTTGTAACATGCAGACTCCACACAGAAATGCCAAATGACCCAGCTGGCGCTCAAACCGGCGACCTTCTTGCTGTGAGGTACCCACTGCGCCACTGTGCTGCCCAAAATCTCAGCTTTACAAACTAATTTGTATTGGAAAAGTTTTTAAAAATCAGACAAATACAGGACTATTGAATACATCAAGGACACCACGGTGGCGTAGTGAGTAGCACGTTCGCCTCACAGCAAGAAGGTCGCTGGTTCGAGTCCCGGCTGGGTCAGTTGGCATTTCTGTGTGGAGTTTGCATGTTCTCCCAGTGGTTGCGTGGGTTTCCTCCGGGTGCTCCGGTTTCCCCCACAGTCCAAAGACATGTGGAATAGGTGAATTGGGTAAGCTAAATTGTCCGCAGTGTATTAGTGTGAATGAGTGTATGGACGTTTCCCAGAGATGGGTTGTGGCTGGAAGGGCATCCGCTGCGTAAAAAATATGCTGGATAAGTTGGCGGTTCATTCCGCTGTGGCGACCCCGGATTAATAAAGGGACTAAGCCGACAAGAAAATGAAGGAATGAATGAATACATCAACCTGATTTCACATTGGAACAACATTCCAATCAGAATTATGGGATCTGTTACAGTTTATGTTAAGTTTAACCTTACGGTTAGGTTTATGCACCTCTACATGATTGTTATCCAGCTATTATTCCTCTCTGGTTTGGGGAATAATCTACAGTTCTGGTTGGGTTTAGGAGTAGGGAACAGGTATGGATTACATTTTCCAACAAAAATAATGTTCCAGGATCAACACAGATGTTCATCCAGGGTCGCATCGTATTTGGCAAAATCATGACGTGCAGCTGAATCGTTCACTCAAAAGTGAACATTCATTCATTTATTTTCTTTTCGGCTTAGTTCTCTTTATTAATCTGGGGTCGTCACAGCGCAATGAACCGCCAACTTATCCAGCATTTGTTTCACGCAGCGGATGCCCTTCCAGCTGCAACCCATCTCTGGGAAACATCCATACACACTCATTCACACTTATACACTACGGACAATTTTAGCCTACCCAATTCACCTAAACCACATGTCTTTGGACTTGTGGGGGAAACCGGAGCACCCGGAGGAAACCCACACAACCACCAGCATGCAAACTCCACACAGAAATGCCAACTGACCCAGCCGAGGCTCGAACCAGCGACCTTCTTGCTGTGAGGCGAACGTGCTACTCACTACGCCCAAAAGTGAACATTCGGGCATTATTTACTTAGCTTTCACTTGAGTGTCTTTCTCCTGTTGAACACAAAAGGAGATATTTTGAAAAATGTAACTCAGAAATGTTTGGAATCCCTTGAGGTTGAGAAAACTTCCCTTTTTGGGTGAACTCTCCCTTTAAATAAGGTGAAACTTTCGCTTTTTTCAAGCTTTTGAGATCATAAAGAGGGAGTTTTTACTTCTTGAGCCAAACTGCTGCACTCTGTAGGATTCTCCCAATAAACGAATCATCAAAAAGAATCTGATTCATTATAAATGTAATGAAAGTTTCTAATAAATTGTCTTTTTTCTCTCCCCTTCCAGCGTACTCTGCTGCTGATTTCTTAGTGAATCCTCTAGAATCTCAGAACGCAGATAAAATAAGCATCAAGATTGCAGACCTGGGCAATGCATGCTGGGTGGTGAGTACCGTGGCTTGTTGTGGAAGTGAATTATGGATCACAGCAGAGGTTTGAACACAAATAGCCGCTTATACGTGCTGTTTACTGATGCTCTTCTCCATATCAGCACAAGCACTTTACGGAGGACATCCAGACGCGTCAGTACAGAGCTCTGGAGGTGCTGATCGGAGCTGAATACGGCCCGCCTGCTGACATATGGAGCACTGCGTGTATGGTATGAACTCTTTAACGCTACTTTTTTTTTTTTTTTTTTTTTTCCCCCATGTAAGATGTAATAGTAGTAGTATACTATACTGTCCTCAAACCTCAAAAATAAACTTGTTGTGGACTACAGTTGAAGTCAGAATTATTTGCCCTCCTGTCTTTTTTTTGTTTGTCTTTTTTAAGTATTTCCCAAATGAAGTTTAACAAAGCAAGTAAATTTGCACATTATTTACTATCGTATTTTTTCTTCTGGAGAAAGTCAAATTTGTTTTATTTTGGCTTGAATACAAGCAGTTTTTAATTTTTTAAAGCCATTTTAAGGTCAATATCATTAGCTCTCTTAAGCAATATATGTTTCCATTGTCTACAGAACAAACCACTGTTACGCCCCTTTGAATGGGTGACGTCAGGCGTTGCTAGGCCTGTCACAATAATCAATATATCGACTTATCGCACAATACATGGACATGACCTCAATCATTTTTGGGGATGCAATAAATATCGCCCATATGTAAAAGCCAATTCTTGCAGCATTTTTAGCGCAACTTCTCTATCTCTATTGGAGGTGTCACAGATATGAGAGATATCGCAGCCTCTGTAACTTTTTAACTTGCCATTTTTTTGTTAACATTTATTTATTATTTGTTTAGGATATGCGTTTTCACATTCTGATGCCAATGCCTAAATTATTAAAATGACTAAATTAAATATTCTTAAGAACAAAATATTATGTGTTCCTTTGAAGAGTTTACTTGCGTTATGATGCTATTATATAGCCATTCTGGCATTATATAATGAGTGGCCAAAAAAAAAAGTGGCCTTAAAATGACAATAATATCGTTTATCGCAATATATTTTGGTGCAATATATCGTACAGCAAAAAATATATATCGTGACAGGCCTAGGCGTTGCCTAAATGCATTGTGGATCCTTCGCTTTATTGGCGTTGCTCGCTGCAGAAGTTGGGACTTTCTCAACTTTTCAGGTGGCGACGGAAGCGTCAGCCAATCAGATCGCTCTATGCAAATACACCAGCTCAGACAGTAGCCAATTGTTGACTAATTTCATAGGCTGCCGCTGCTATGACGGTCACGTCAGCCCCAACTTCAGACACGGCCTCGTGTGAATGCACCGTTATACAATGACTTGCCTAATTATTCTTACTTGCAAAAGGGAACAAGATTAAAGGTTAGATTCTGTAATCAAAGGGAATTGTAGATGTGACATTAAGCTGCTAGGTGTTAGTCAGAAAATGTTTCAATGTTCATTATTAATGCCGACTGTGTAAAAACTTATCGGTAGAATGCTTATGATAAACCGCTGTTTGTTTACCTTCATGCTCAGCTTCAGTTGCTTGATGCGTGTGCATGTGAAGCAGCCGGTGAGCGCCAGCACACACACATATTATGAACATCTCGACATGTGAAAGTATATATATGTTTTCATCGAAGTTGTCCCCAATTCTTATTAATCCACAGAATTTATAATGTAGTCAAATGTGGAAACATTTAGCTGCGACTTGCTCTTCCGCCTTTGGATGTCTCTGGGACAAAGCAGCTGCATGAATGCTAAAGCTTTAAATAAAAGTGAAGCCATCAACAAAAGCCCTGACCTCTTCTATGTTTACAAATACAAGCACAGCCGTTTAGAGCTCATTTCTGGTTAAAGATGTCAGAATTTACCGGTATTTTTGAATGGATGTGTGTGGTCTTTTCTAGAAAAATTCCAGGACATCCTTGTTTCCTGAGGTTTTTTAAATTTACTGGTAAAGACGTTGCGGTAATTGTCTGGATATTTACTGGTATCACTGGTGTCAAAGGGACTAATATTGTTATTTTCTGAAATATAGAAGTGACAGTGGTATATGTTGTGTCTTCACAGGCGTTTGAGTTGGCGACTGGAGATTATCTGTTCGAGCCTCACTCAGGAGAGGACTACACTCGAGATGAAGGTCAGATCTCCTGCTATGTAACTGCAGTTATAAACAGTCCAATTGTTTTATTTTATTCTCATAATGTTAAGTGACTCCAGCACAGTATGTTTTTGTCAAATAAGTTTTATTGAAGAGACACGTTCATTCGTTCAGTGTTAAAACAATGGAATCCAGCAGTATTTGCACCCCAAGCACAGCAACTTTTCATTAGTTTTTCATCATTCTTCATTTAATTACTGATTAATGTTATGGTAATAAATAGCATATGCAGTCAGTTATGCTTTTTTTCCCTTTGCATCAAACTGGTTAACATTTATGTATGTACACACGTCGCGTACAGTTAAAATAACTTCTATGTTAATAATGGGTTATTGTTCAAAATATACCTGACCATACTGGAAACACTTTAAAATGATGGTCCGTTAGTTAATGTATTTACTATCAATAACAAACAATGAATAATACACTTCTTACAGTATTTACTCATCTTCATTATGGTTAATGATTAAAAATAGAGTTATTTATTGTTAGTTGTTAACTCACAGTGCATTAACTAATGGTCAGAAGCATAACTTACATCAGTAAATGTTGAAGTATGATTAATAAGATTGTAGTTCATGTTAGTATATATATATATATATAAACTGAGTGGAATATTTTTTTTGAAGTGCTCGCCAATTTAACTTTCAATAATGGTTTAAAATCATTGAGAGTCCTTTATTTTGCTCAGAAAATATTTAATAAACTGGAAACATGTTTACAATGTACAGGGGAGGGGGAGGGGGTTATTTTATTTAGACCCATATAAATGAATCCAAAAGCATGTTTGTGTGATTGTGTATTGTTGTTTTGCAGATCACATAGCTCATATCATTGAGCTGCTGGGTGCCATTCCTCCACACTTTGCTCTGTCAGGCAGATACTCCAGAGAATACTTCAACCGGAGAGGTACCAGCTCAACTAAACATGTTTACATTCAGTGATGTGTGTGAATTTAGTGAGAGTGATATCTTTAATCAGTGAAAGTCAGGGAGATTTGGCTATGACTCAGAGCCTGTTAGAATATTAGAAATGATGATAATAATATCTTGACTCAAAATGAAAAGTAAAGAAAGGTTCACATGAGGATAATGAGACTAAAGGCTGATTTATACGCCTGTGTCGAGTGATCGACGTGACCCACATCGCATACTTCAGCGTGCTGTTTGTGTTGCTCTGTAATGACTCTTCCGAAACGCTAGCTGGCAGTAGGTTTTTATGTTGCTCTGTGTCGAGTTTCTTTGCTGGTGTTTTGTTTTTTCTAAGCGCTTCCTTAATGTACAAGTGGCTAAAACTCGCTTATTCAAAGGCGGGAACCAGCAGACATGCAACAACTTTAATCATAAGGTAAACACAAAACAACAGTTTCCATCTGGAGCTCCTTCATGGGACTCGACACTTATAAACACTCGCTCCTTCAACCTCGCAACTCTCAGCGCTGCCCACACTCGTCGCTGCTACTAAGCCAATCACAGTGCTTGCGCTACCTGATGTAATGTGTAGCTAAATATTTTGAGAGGTCAGCATTGGGATCAGGCACGGCGAGGGCTATGTGACCGCATGAAGGCTGCGCTGGAGCATACATGTGCACTTGTCGCAGAAGTATAAATCAGCCTTAATTCAGCCATTAGACTAATAATAATAATACATTTTATTTAAGTCACCTTCAAAACACATCAGGAGCAATAAATAAAATACATCAGCAATATCAAATTAAAGTGGAGAAAAGAGAAGCAGGAGTTGCAAAATGACAATATGCAGTAGTACAGTGGTGTATGAAGGCCATTTCTGCCAGGTAAAAAAATACATGCATTAAAGTCAATATTATGACTTAGCAAGTTGAAAGTATGAGATGCAAAGTCTAAATTATGACAGATAGATATAAAGTCTAACATCTCATAATAATGAGAATCTTTCTCATATTAGTGACTCATTTTCTCTTAATAATGACTGTCAAAATAAAGAGACTTCCTCATTATTTCGACGTATCACATCACTGTGATTAAATGAAATAAAAATAGATATTAGTTCTTCTAAATAATTAGCATATTGATTTTTGAACACTTTGAGGTTTAACAGCTGCTTTGAAACTGAACACCGATTGCCAAAAGTGTTCACAGTGTTTCCTCCAGGATATTTTTCCAGCTGTGGCAGCAGACCATTTACACAGATCTACCAACTACCTATGGTGTTATTTCAGTGACAAATATCATGAGCGCAGTATTACCAGGCGAGATTGCATTCATGTAATACGAGCATGCATCTTTGCTTCCACGCCGATTTCCTCTGTTCGTGCACAAAACCTCTTGCACACCTTCAAATATATGCTGCTGAACTTAGTGCATTTATGTAGTGAGGATGTCTCCAACATTTATAAGATTTGCTAGGAATATGTATGAATGTCTCTAATAGACCTACAGAGCGGCATTCATGCGTCCTGAAGTAAAGCAGCTATAAACTGCAGCAAGAGAAAGTCATTGTATGCAGAACCACAGACCTTAATCTGTAAAGTATATTTATGGAAACTGTTCATCTTAACTGTAAGCTGCGTCGTGTTTGCTGGCCTCACAAATAACGCAGCTCTGTTAGTCAGTCAGCATGTAACCTTAAAGGGTTAAACAACGCACACCACTACTATGGTTACAGTAAAGTATGCGCTGTTATAATTCACTTACCTTTTAATACGTTTTGGTATGGAATGAGAAGCTACTCCTTAAAAATCTGTCTCTCTCCATCTGAATAATAGAGTTGCCGTTTTTGTTTTCATTCTTAAAATGAAATATAGAAGTTCTTTCTACTGTTCAGCAGTAATGGGCTTTCATTTCAGTCAATGAGAGTTCAAGTAAACCAATTCAAGTGTGGTGTGAATGTTAATCATTTTCAGATATCATGCTTACGTGGTGAGCGATGAAAAGTACAATTGCACAAACATGATATCTAGAAAGGTGGCTCAGTGGTTAGTATGTTTTCTGCACAGGTCACTAGTTTAAGTCCCAGCTGGGTCAGTTGGCATTTCTGTGTGGAGTTTGCATGTTCTCCCTGTGTTGGCGTGGGTTTCCCCCACAGTCCAAACACATGCGGTATAGGTGAATTGGATGATCTAAATTGACCATAGCGTATGAGTGTGTGTGCGTTTCCCAGTGCTAGGTTGCGGCCGGAAGGCCATTCTCTGTGTAAAGCATATACTGGAATAGTTGGTAGTTCATTACACTGTGGGACCCCTGACAAACCAGGGACTAAGCTGAAGGAAAAATCGTGATTTCTAGAAATGATTAAAACTGGAGCTTTTTAGTAGTTTTCAGAAATGGAGTATTGAAGAACTCAATTACAAACATATGACACCAGAAGAGTCAGTCACCCCACACTATTACAGTCTTGACCAGACAGTGGTAATTGCATTGGTTATTTAGCTCATGTTAATTATATTGCAGCTCAGCTGGTTTTAATTACTTTGTGCTGATATTAATGTGTGCTGTACTTCAGTACTTTATAGTGTATATTTGATCTGGATTCACAAACGTCCTCCAGAGAGAGAGAGAGAGAGAGCTGGACTATTAATCCACTTCCACTGAAAACAGGCCACCTTCATGTGTGCATGTTGTGTCCTTGAGTTTGCATGAATATACTTGTGTGGCTCTGATAGTCACTTTATTGTGGGCTGTAAATGTCCCAGTAATGTAATAAATCAGTCATTTTTTTTATCTTGGGACATTTCTGTTGGTCCCCATGAGGAGAACCGCTCATAAATCATCCTGAATTAAGTGCTGAAAAGTGCAAAATGTGTTGCAATTATGGATTAGGTTTGGGGAAGAGGACTAAATACGAGTAGTTGACAAAAATGTGTATATATTTATAAAACACCATTTAAGGGGAAAAAAAACCTGTATTCATGTAGTTATAATATAACTATATAATATAAAATATAAGAGATCACTAACGATCAATTCTTTGACTGATTTCTTTTTTTTTTATAAGTCCTTTGGTGTGATGTACAGTATATATTAACTCTTAATAATATACAAACAGTATGAAAGTGATTTATCTTCATTGTTGGACACTTATCTTCAAACAGTGCTACTTTTTTTATAGCAAATTCCAAATAATACTTGTTTTCCTCAATATTGCATAAATAAATAGTGATATCACACCAAAAGAGGATAACAAAACTTGACCATTTTATACTGGATCAAAACAAGTTAAATATGTAAAAATAATAATAATAAAAAGAACAAAAACATACAGTGCAGAGCATGGGCTTCACTTAGGGCATCAGTGGTTAATGGAGTCCTTTAAAGTTTTCAGTGGAATTTCCTGATTTAACAACCATCGACTTGGTTTTCAGTGACAAAATGTATAGAGTTGACAATATATGGATGTTTTTTTTTTTTTTTAAGCATTTGTAAAATAGGCCTGAGGTATTTAACCATTGATAAAAAATGTCCTTCTGTAATTTATTAAACCATGCTTGAGACCGTCACACCATAGGATAGTTTTGAGATTTGGCTCAAATGTCCAAAAAAAACAGGTAACAGCAGTTTTTATTAACAGAAACATTTAACTATTTACTGCAGCGTATATACAGAAATCAGAGGAAACTTAGTGGCGATGAGGTCTTAAAATGTGTGGGAAAAAACTTCGAAGGTTCTAAAGCCCTGCTCACACTGTGAGATTTCAGCCACGATTTGGACATCTGAGACAAATTTGGCAAATCATAGGCTAAAATTTGCGGTCATTGGTATGACGTGTTCACCGACAGCCACTTAACACAGTTGCGATCAGATTTAACCTTTTTTAAATCTAAAAAATGTAAAGTTTTAGTTTTTTCCTCCTGGTTTTATTATTGAGGCACAAAATGGCCGCTACAGATTGTTTACGTTAGTTGTGCGGAATCATTTCAGAACACAGGATAGTGAACGTGTCATGGACTGATGACGTCAAACTCCAGGGCAGTTTTCTTCCGTGTCTTCATTGTTCAGTCTGACGGCTGAGATCTTAGTGTGTGACATGGGAGCCGTGTCTATGAAGTCTGAAACGCTACAATTGTTAGCATATGATTACTTAAAATAAATTAATATTAAAAATTAATTAATAAATCGCACAGTGTGAGCCGGCCTTAAGTTACAATCAGTATTAACTAAAATACACTGCAAGAAGCTAACCCTAAATGACTAAACTATCCTAACTAAATAGTGAATAAAACTTCTATTCCAGCAGGTGTCGCCTATGAAACAATGAATAACAGTGTTGCTTTGGTTACTGCAGTAAACTAACGCAGCGTGATGTCAAATCTAGTAGGATTTTATCATTTTCATAAACTACACAGCACCCCAATATTTGCAGGTTACTTTCAGGCTGACTTATACATACGGTTATACATTGCATAATCAAAAATGATACGTAGCGTTTAAGACTTTAAGGGCCTTGAATTTCACCAAATGGATTCATAACCCTGATTTTAAATGATGATAGTAATCATTCATTTTTTTAATATCAACATCATGTTAGGAAATTTCATGTCCTCATGATAGCCCACTGTGTGTGTGTTTGTAGGTGAGCTGCGGCACATCGCTAACCTGAAGCCGTGGGGTTTGTTCGAGGTGCTGCTGGAGAAATACGAGTGGCCTCTGGATCAGGCGGCTCAGTTCAGTGATTTTCTGCTCACTATGCTAGAGTTCATCCCAGAGAAACGAGCCACGGCCGCCCAGTGTCTGCAACACCCCTGGATCAACTCCTAACAACCTACGGGACATTCAGTATCCTGAGCACACACTTAGCTAGAACCTCAAACCTGTGTCGTTCTTTGTTTTTATATATATCTATATATTTAAAGAAGCTCTGACCTCTGGAGATATGATTATGTCTAGTCTGTCGCGTTTTCATTGTACGGTCATTTAACTGTGTAGAGGGTCACATATTTCTATGTTAAAATAGTGCCTTGACATGCCGTCTGCAAAACATGGAGCAAAGACAGGAAAGAAAAAGAGAAGGAAAAAAAATGTAAGTCCCTCACCTTTTTATATTTGTCTGCGAATTTGTGTGAGGAATGCTTGTTTGTGAACATACAGAACACTGTATGAATACTTGACTGATTCAATAAAGACTTGAGATCTTAAGAGAATAAAGGATCACTTTCAAACGCATAATAATGTGGATTTGGTGTACAGTTCTATTTGTTTTTGTACAGATGATTGCATATTCAGCTCTAGAGGAAAACACCATTTAGGCCCGTCACAATAATCAATACATCGACTTATCGTCATATATTACAATACATAGTTATTGGCCGTGCATAAAAATGCAATTCTAGCAACATCTCCATCTCTACTGGAGGTGTCAGTATGGTGTAAAAACAAAAGTATTTACTGTAAATTACTAAAGTATATAAAATAGATCTGGTAGCAGATATCACAGCTTGTTACTTTTTACCTTGCAATTTTATAGAACATTTATTTATGGATATGCATTTTCACCTTCTGATTTTAATGTCTGACTATTAAACTGTTAAAATGACTGTAATAGTATGAAATATTTTTAAGAATATAACGTGTTCTCTTCAGATTAGTGTATTGGCATTATGAATATTCTTATATAGACAGAGTGTACATATAATGTCGTTCTGGCATTATATGAGTAACATAAAATGGTCTTAAAATGACAATAATATAGCTTACCGCAATATATTTTGGTGCAAAATATCATACAGCAAAATATAGATATTGTGACAGACCTAACACCATTTCATCATCAGTTCTAGTACATATTATGCAAAACTTTCATTGTTTAAATAAAATGCATCAATAATACATATACGTCTATTCAACTAATGTTAAATCAACATAGAAATAAAAACTACTTTCAAAAATGTAAATACTACATAATATAATATTTCACCATATCATGAAATAAAACAGTTTTTATAAACCGCTGATAACCTGTTATAGGGAAAAACATTTAGGTAAAACAATTTATTTTCACTAATGCTATTTCTTCTGCATTTAAAGCATTTCATTGCATAAATCAAATGTTATAATCATTTTTAGACAACACAATATTAATGTTTTAACTTCAGAGGAGTGAAATAACCCTGATTGATTTTTTAATTGCAAAAAAAAAAAACTGTGATCATGACCAATTTCGATTCTGTAAAAGAAATAAGCTGACAATATATACTTTTTTTATTTAAAATGTAGAATAAATGTACATTTGATTTTTTTCTCCTCTTAGTGTGCCTGTTAAAAAGCAGATTCATCACTGCTGCTGTTATTCTATAGTTCCAGAAGGCGGCGACATAGGAGCAGGCATTAAACCTACCATAAATAAATGTTGGCACTATTCAGATGAAGTCAAACTGAGACAATGTGTCATGATTAATTACTAAACCATAAACATTTAAATGCAGAACTGTATATGCACCTGGATTTCACTGGACAACACCCAATCTCTGCTCCAAATGTAGGACTTCAGAAAGAACCCCATGAGGTTGACTGAGGAGATCCTACTGTTTTACATCAGTGGCTGAAAAAGCAGAAAAGTCCAAAGTAGAAGCGACACAAGCCCTTAAAACGTCTTTAAATGTCAGAAATCCTAGTAGGGAAAGTTTGGTCACTTTTTTCTGCGCACGACTGTCCATCCGTCATCTTCCACCTCCTCGTGATGATGATCGTCATTCGCTGCTGTACTGCTGACTGAAGCTCCTGCTGATCCTCCTTCACAATCCATAGCCTGAGGAAGACAACTGTTCTTAATTACAGTGCAGTAGTGCAGTGTTTCCCCAAACCTGTTCCTGAAGGCACATCGACAGTACACATTTTCAACCTCTTCCTGATCAAACACTTGAATCAACTCATCAGAACATTAGAAGAGACTCCAAAACCTTAACTGAATGGGTCAGATAAGCAAGACATCCAAAAGATGTACTGTTAATGTGCCTCCAGAAAAAGGGTTGGGAAACACTGTAGTAGTAGACTACAGTGATGCCTGACCAAAGACAAGACGTACAGTGGCCTTTATTCAAAAGATGTTGATGTAGATTTTTGAGGCAGATTTAAGTGTGGATGTATGAAGGCTGATTTACACTTCTGCGTCGAGTGAACAGCATGACCTACAGCGTCTGCCTTGCACGTAGTGGTGCATTTATACTTCTGCATGCCGTTTGTTTCTCTGCAATAACACTTACGAAACACTAGCAGGCAGAAGGTTTATATTCCTCTGTCAAGTTTCTTTGCAGGTGTTTTGTTTTTTCTGAAAGCGACCCATAAAGCAACATTAATGTACAAATAGGCATGGGACGATAACGGTTTTCAAAGTACGCAGTTTGAAAAGTGAAAGAAAATTTTCTGCTATACCGTTCCTAAGGTATGTGTGATATTTTTTATCTACACTTTAAAAAAAAAAAAAATTAGCACAACAGTATCTCCAGCAGAAAAGATATCTAAAGATGCTGTTATTTGTAAAGCTGTAAATTGTAAAGACATCTGTTTTACTGAAAGAAATTAAGACAGCAAAAGTCAATGATTCACTTGTATTATTTAGCCTGATACTGGTCCAAAACATTTCAAATGTTTCTGAAAATTAAATATTGTGTTCAAAGGGGGAAATCCTTTTAAACATTTAAAAGAAGTATTTTAGAGCAGTAAAACCAATATCTTCAAACTGTGATATTTTTATCCAAGGTTATCAAACCATCCCAATCCGGCCCATGCCTATGTAAAAGCTAAAAAAAAAAAAAAAAAAATATATATATATATATATATATATATATATATAT
The DNA here is from genome assembly GCA_903798035.1 of Danio albolineatus. Classification (NCBI taxonomy): domain Eukaryota; kingdom Metazoa; phylum Chordata; class Actinopteri; order Cypriniformes; family Danionidae; genus Danio; species Danio albolineatus. Next base: position 9,297,293 of record CAIGQQ010035257.1, on the reverse strand, counting down.
ATATATATATATATATATTTATTATTATTTTTTTTTTTAATCGCTCATTCAGAGGCAGGAACCTGTGGATGTGCAACAACTTTAACTACAAGGTAAACACGAAACAAGTCTCCCTCCGGAGCTCCTTCATGGGACTTGACACTCACTCCATCTGGCTCGAGGCACCGCCAACGCTCATCATTACTACCAAGCCGACCAATCACAGAGCTTGCGCTATGAGTCGTTGCGATGTGTATTGTCATTTTTTGGGAGGTGCGTGTCAGCGAGGGCTATGCAACTGCACGTAGGCTGCGCCGGAGCATACGCATGCGCTTTACTCAGAAGTATAAATCAGCTTTAAGTGAAATGCATATCTTCACTATGACAGAGTGTGTGCATAATTAGGTAAATACATATACCATATACAGGGTTTATACACATATTTACTACTAAAATTCCATGACTTTTCCAGGAAATAAGTACATTTTCATAACCTAATGTTTCATGTAATGTCTACGTATACATGGTAAATAATAAGAGAAAAAATGCATGTTCAAAGTTATTACAGCATATAAAACATGCAAAATTTAGTTTATATAAATCTTCATATCTATGTAAAATGTATTTAGATAATGTTCACACAGCACTAATAAATGTTAGAGTATGTGATTGGCAAAGGTCAGAAAAGACAACTAACTTATATTTAAGTATACAGACATTTGTTTTGGAACTAATTTCCATGACTTTTCCAGGTTTTTCATGACCGTAAGAACCCTGAATATAAATACACGTAACATTAAAAACAAAAAATAGAAAAAGGTTTTATGAAGTATAAAATAATTGACATGAAATCAGAAACTTGTATTAAAATTATTATTGTTAGCTCTTTTAACAGTAGTCTACATTTGAAGAGGTTCGAAAACACTTTTTCCAATTTGTCCTAAGACAACAATGGGTGTTGTTTAATTACTCCAGGATAAATTTTGATGAAAGCTTATGGTCCACTTCAAATTTTGACTGCTGTATAATGTTCACAGAGGGAAATTAAGTTTGTTACTGCAGCTCCATGAAGAAAAATAAAGAAAGAAATATCTATATAAAAGACATTTATAACACAAAATAAAAGCTACTTATTTTTGGTACCTTTTTAAATACTAAGCAATAATATTATGAATTTTCCACTGTATAAACTGAGTCTTCATTTTGTCAATAGAAAATGTCTAATAGATTGAAAAATGTATGATTGTTTTTTTTCTGAACACATATACACCGCACCTCTTCCTCCTCCTCTTCATCATCCTGAGGTGTCTGTGCAGGAGTGGCTTTGGCTCTTCCACTGCTCGTCTTCTTCTGGTTCAGCTGAAGGATCTGCTCTCTGACCTCTGACAATCTGCCCTGCTCACACTGCTGGAACATCCCACACACCTGCTGCGCCACCTGACACAAACACAAACACTTGCATTTAATCATCTGGCAGACATTTCTATATGGAGACACTATGACAATGTGACAATATGATACAAATGAAGACACTAGAAGTAATCAAAGCGACAAAACGAAGATATATACAAAATATGAACATGATCACTTGTGAAATATTTGAAAAAATTATATATTTCACAGAAGCATTTATAATTGTGTCTTTAACTAGACAGAACAATAGATAGAACGTGGATGGATGGATAAAACAATAGCTAGATCGACAGACAAAATGAGAGACAGAATGATAGTCGGACAGACATTCAGACAGAATGATACACCGATACACAGACAGACAGAAAAATAAAGATATTAAATAAATAAAGACAAAATAATATATAAAATAAATAAAGATATCGCAATAGAATGACAATGATAGATAGCACGATATATAGAAAAATACCTAATCAATAGATGACTGATACAGACAGAATGATAGATAAAATAACAGATATATAGATAGAATGATTGACCAATAAAATTATATATACATAGAAAGATAGAATGATCGATAGAATAGAACAATGGATAGAATGATAGAAAGACAAAGACAACAATAGATAGAACAATATAGCTATATAATATTAAGCTATATAGCGATAGAACGAAATGATAGATAAAATAATAGATAGATCTATCTAACTATAGATAGATCGATAAATGATAGAATGATAGATATATAGATAGAATGATAGATCGATAAATTTATGTATACATAGAACAATAGATAGAATGACAGACAGAATTATATGGATAAAATGATAGAACGATAAATAGACAGAAAAATAGATAGAACAATAGATAGAAAAATATAGCGATTAAAGTATAGCGATAGAATGATATAATGATAGATAGATAGAACTATAGATAGATGGATAGAACGATAGATATATAGACAGAATGAGATCAATAAAATTATATATACATAGAACAATAGATAGGATGACAGACAAAATAATATATAGATAGAATGATATATAGAACAATAAATAGAACGATACAACAATATAGCGATTAAGCTATATAGCAATAGAACGATAGATCGATATATGATAAATAGATAGATAGAATGATATCTAGATAGAATGATAGATCAATAAAATTATATATACATAGAACAAGACAAGATGACAGACAGAATAATATAGATAGAATGAGATATATAAATAGAACGATAGATAGATAAAATGTTAGATAAAGATAGAATGATATAGATACATAGATAAATATTTATAAATACTTTGGCAATACATTTGTCATGCCAATAAAGGAATTATTGAATTGAACTGATATCTAATCAAAATGACAGATAGATCAATAGATAGAACGATAAGACAATAGATAGATATTTTAAAAAGAATGATAGATAAATGATAGACAATGATAGAATAATAAAACAATAGGGAGAGCGACATATAACAAGATAGAGCGATAAAATATTAGAATGATGATATATAGAAGAAAGGAAAGACAGAACGATATATGGATATAAAGATATAAAAGATAGATCGACAGACAGACAAATTGACAGATCTAAATGCTAAGTTGACCTGGGTGGTGAAATGGAGTACACAGAACTAGAAGTTGATTAAATATAATAGTGAAAATGAGTGTTTCAAGACTCTTTCCACATGAAAAAAACTATATTTATTCATTTTGCAGACGCTTTTATCCAAAACAACTTACAAACGAGAATAAAAGCACTTTAAAATCCCCAAAGAGGAACAATACACACACACAACTCGCTTTCATTCAGATCTCTCATATAAAACAAGTAACAGACCAGAGGCAGACTGCCATCATCCACCACTGTGTCGAACTCATTGTTCATGAGCTCAGAGATGAAGTCCTCCACCTCGTCCTGCTGGAGATCATCTGTGGACACAAACAGACCATCTTGTCAGCTCTTAAAGAGGCAGTTCACTTAAAAATGATAATTTACAACTCCCTCACCGGCTCACACTCAAGTGGCTCCAAACCTTTATGATTTTCTTTCTTCAGTTGAACACAAATGACACTCATTGCAGTTCTAGATAGTTAGTGGTTACTGGTTTCAAACATTCTTCAAAATATATTATTTTGTGTTTAATGCAATAAAAAAAAAAACTCAAACTGGTTTGCAATAAGCGAATGGTGAGAAAATTATGACAACATGTTCAGTTTAGTGTTTCTGAGCGATTGTTAAGGTGTTGTGAATGGTTGGTCAGGCATTGGGCTTATTAATGTCTTCAAATATTTCAAAAGCTCTAATTGTAGAGAGTTAAAACTGCGAATTTTCTACTTTGAAAATCACAAGGGCCGCACATTTATTTGCCAATTACATATAAGCCTTTGGAAACGTTGTGTAGTCAGAAGATATTACAACTTTATGTATACATTGGCTAAAAATATTAGAGAAATATTTTTTAATAACCCATTAAAACTTATGCATTCAATTTTAAAGTTTTATTTTTTTCAAATGATGATTAAAGTACAAATAAAATATATTTATTTAATTTCATGTTTTTAAAAAGTAATGAAAGTATATATGTTGGAAAATAATTAAAAGATAAGCTCTAAAATTATTATTTATTCTTTAATTTGTTTAATAAATATAACCTCCCTGAAATTAGTTTGTACGGGGTGGGATGTCTGCAATGCCTTTATTGCAGGGGTCATATTATATTCACACATTTGTTCAGTGACAACTTGTGACAAGGTCCCTGTATTTTTTACCATGTCACTTTAAATATAGGGTAAGAAATAGCATGCAAGTATGACTTCAAAACAATACTAGCACTATTTAATTGTCTGTGAGTGTGGACAATCTTGTACTTTCATAGTTTTTGGCTGCTAATATGATTTCCCTATTTAGATTTGCAAAGAAAACTTTTCTAATATTAAAATAATATTAATATTAAAATATAATATTAAGGAGCAAGTGTGTGAATATAAAACCAACTTTACTCGATCTCGATCCTGGTGGGTCACGGCAGAGTTTAGCTACAAGTAGGACCTTAAAAAGCTTCTTCGGGTGTTTGATAGGATTGGAGCTAAGCTCTCTGCAAGACACCGGCCCTACAGGAACATGTTTGGTGAGCCCTGATTAATGGTAAATGTGTGAAGAGCTCTGACCGTTGTCGGTGAAGTATTGCTGCAGCGCGTCCACCATCCACTCCGCCTTCTGCTGACTGAACGCTCCGCCGAAGCCGTTGTCCACTGCTATCTGATAACAAAACGCACAAATGATTAACTGCACACACACACAACATACAGAAGCTCAGTATAATCACTATTCACGTGGAGTTGAAGGAAATATCGCGACACAGACATGTTTGCACTGTGAAGCGCCATTCTGATAGCAGTCTACTTTCCGACTCATATCAGACTGAGGCTTACTTAATAGATTTTGCAGTCATGATATCATATGATATGTATTTCCGATCACACATGCTATTAGTTTACTAACTTGTAACACCGGCCAAGTTTCCAAAACAGCCCGAACTGCTTCACTGAACACTTCACGTGTGGAAGATGAGAGCGGCGCCATCTTGAGAAACCAGCAGACCCGAAGAGTCGATCGCGGAGTTCAGGAGATTCCCTAGGCAAAAGAATCGATCACAGAAACTGGCCCTTAAAAATCTATAAATGGACAGCTGTGTATTTAAGATTAAACTATCTGTATGTATGTTTATTTACGCACTAAAATTGCTTTATTGAATCCTGACCTATAAAAAAGTGCACTTAGAACTTAGTTTAAAGGTAACGATACGATCCAACTAAATATTTGCGGCAGCTGTTAGCATGTTTACTGCAAGAAAAGAGATGATGGTGAGATTAGTTTACATGGAGAAACTGTCGATAATAAAGAAAGATCTCCCTCTGTTCCCAGTCTTAATTTACTCCCAAATCTCGCATTTATTTGGTTTGTGAAAAGTTAATTGTATCCATCAATTAAAACGAGAAATTCTTAATGAACGAGTTACATTTCAGATAAACTAGAAAAGTAATTTAAATACAATTTAAATCATAATTAGCACACTGACAACGACTACTACTACAACACATTTACTACCTCTGATACTACTACACCAACGACATCTACATTTGTCGGTGTAGTTGTATCAGTAGTAGATGATGTTGACGTAAATGGTTTAGTACCAGTCACTGCTGTAGTAGTATCAATAGTAGTAGTAGATGTTGTAGTAGTAGTATCAGTTGTCATTGTATTAGTATCAGTAGTAGTAGAGATTGTAGTAGTAGTAGTAGTATTTGTGGTTGTGGTAGTAGTTGTAACATTAGTAACTTTCTGTAGTAGTAATTGGTGTAGTACTTGTCATTATTGTTGTTAGTTATTATTACTGTTGTGTTTTTTTTTTACTGTCATTATTACTATCATATTACTAGCATTGTTGTCACTTCTTACCACTGATGGGTTTCTTTTTATCAGTTTAATTTATATATATATATATATATATATATATATATATATATATATATATATATATATATGGCTTCATTTATTGACTGTTATTGTCCCTTTTGTATGTACTCTGAACTGTCCACCAAGTTACCTTGACATACACACAAACACACGCACTTGCCAGTACTTAACTGTATTATTGTTCTTTTTGTTGTTGCTTTGTTTTCATTGTATTTGTATGATCCCAATTTGTGTCGTTTTTGTATATTCTAATAAAATATACATTTTATATATTTAATATATAGTAATTAGTAAGTGATCACTTTTTGAAGTAAATTACTGGTTGAGACATCAATTCAGTGAAAGCTAAATTTTGATATTCCAATCTCAAATCACAAACTAACTTTAATGCGCACTTAAATTTAGTAACAATTTTTATTTTTATGTTTTTCAAAAGGCCATATATTGATCAGGATTATAAAGTGAACTGAGTAAAAGCAGCTTTTTTTAACTCATGGCAATTAATGTAAATACAGATTGTTTTCGGTTTCAAGATTTAATCCAAATGTAGCAGCTATCATTCTGTCCCTCATCACTACACCTCCAGAACACACATCAGCCCTCTAGAGGGAAACTGAACTGGACCCCGGCTTACAGTCACCCACCAATCGAAGCTTCACCACTGAACTCCACTAAAGAGTGAGAGATGTTTGGGCAGGTATTGACCATGGAAAAAGTGACTGCGTGGGGGAACAGCATCAACATCACCCTCCAGACACAGACCTGGCCAAAAATGAACAAACAGACCAGTCCATTACCAGCTGAGGGTGCTCTGAGAGTTTAAGCTTAATTTGATAAATCCTTATATTCTATCTATTATTGTTTTGTTGTTTGTTTTAGATTACTATATTACTACTTTATTGGGGTGAAGCTGGTTTTATATTGGCACATTCAAACTTTTGATAACACTTTTTTCTAGTCTACACCAACACAAACTGATTAAAACAAGCAATTAGCTACATTTGCCTATTGATATTAACTGATTATTTAGTTAGTGTAAAATGAGAGCGACTGAAAACATTTGCATGCATTTGTCGGTTATTAACACAGGAAGATTATAAAGCAAACTGAACTAAAGCAGACTTTTAAATTTAAGTTAATTCATGTAAATATATTGCATATACTTAGTAAGATTTAATACAAATGTAGTAGCTATCATTCTGACCCTCGTCACTACACCTCCAAAACACACATCAGCCACCCAGAGGGAAACTGAACTGGACCCCGGCTTACAGTCACCCACCAATCGAAGCTTCACCACTGAACTCCACTAAAGAGTGAGAGATATTTGGGCAGGTATTGACCATGGAAAAAGTGACTAAGCTGAGCGAGAGCGTCCCCCCACCTGACACCGAGGGTCATTCCCATAGATATGGTGCAGGGGAACATCTCATCACTATCCAGACAGAGACCCGATGGAAGACGAACAAACAGACATGTCCATCACCTGCAGAGGATGTTCTGAGAGGTATTTTTTTTAGGTTATAATATATTCTATGTATTATTGTTGTTGTTATTTGTTTTAGTATTTCTATATTTTTGTGTAGTTTGTATTATTATAATTATTTATTAAGAGTATAGGCCTTATCAAAACTTCTTTACAAATTTCCTAGTTTATTTACTTAATTGCACAGTGAAAGGAAAACATGATTTGTCTTTACTACAGTATCCCATTGTTGGTATTTTAGGTCATTTTTCATTTGTATTAAAGTATATTTTGTATATTTTTTAGTTAAGAATATTTTGGTAGAACAAATTTTATGAGGTGGATTTATATTGGCACATTAAAACTTTTGGAAGAACTTTTTTTTGCTAGTTTACACCAACACAAACGGATTAAAACACGCAATTAGCTATATTTGGCTACATTGATACTGACTGATCATTTATTTATTTATTCAAATGTGAGGGCAATTGGAAATGTTTGTAAGCATTTGTCAAAATCCTTAACATGGGATGTAGCTTTTGAGCTATTCCCAACCACAACCAGCTATTGTTTTAGGTCTTAAAACGCGAAAAAAGAGAAAATACACTGAAATTAACTTTTAAGCATCATAAAGGTGTTCATGTTAAAACAGCAGAATTACAAGTGAACTAACGTTTTTTTCCTTTTAAAACTTTTAAACCTTTAATTTTAAACCACACATCCAGACTCCGTATAAAACTCTACATTCATGTCTTTCATCGTTAATAACAGGTATACCTCACAATCTATCAATCTGCTGTCTAGCGTGTTACAACGTCAAAGTTTTGATTTAGTTTATTTAGTTTTATACTGTAGATCATGTCGTAGGGAGACTATAATAATTCTACTTAACTCTTACTTGATGCTTTATTTATCCAATTTTAGTATCCTGTTTGAAACGCACACTTACTGGTTTCGTCGCAGGCTGTTTGGGGTCGAGGTTCTCAAATGACTGTGTCCTCCAACTCTGTGGTCACTTGCAAAAGGTGGTGAACGGGAGCAGTGGACATTTATACCTCCCGCTTCAGCGGGATGATACCAACTCAGAACAATTTAACGGGGGTGGACCAATAAAGTAAAGCTTATTCGCTTCTTCTTTTATTTACCTGTATTACTGATAATTACTCTTCTGTGTTTGTGAAAGTATTTATATAAGAATACGTATTAACTTTTTCATTTGTTTAGTTGTAAATATTTGTTTGTACAAAATGTTCATTTGTGTTTCTCACCTATGTCGCGTAAATTAGTAGTTAGGCCCAGCCTGCTTCGTTGTGTTTTATGTCTGTAAGTCAAACGTGTTTTTAACGTAATTGTATTTAATTGTTTTTTATAGCCTGGAGTATAAAAAATCGAGAGAGTAAATCGTTGTCTTGGACCATATTTCTAAAGTGTAAAACGTTATCTGTAGCAGGGTGGTGCTTAATTAACAAGAGTGCCCTGAAGTTGTAGCCTTTCAGTTCTCCATTTGTATTTACGACCCAAAAGTGATAAAAGTTGTATTATCGTGTGCGGATTATCCGGTTGGACAAAACGTGTAAGTGTAATGAACTGTGTTTGAACACAGAGCTTATAATTTGCAATATTCGTAAAGTCTACGGGAAAATCCTATGGGGATTTTATCAAGGGAACCAGTTTTATGCTAGCAGCCGATTGGCCTACGACGTGGCTTCATGGTTTCAGCGCTCACCATGACAACAGTGACGTCACGCTGTAAACATTCGATCCGCATTGTTATAAAGCTCGTCGGTTCTCTCTCAGCTCTGTCAGTTCTCAAGGTGTTGCTGTTTGTACTTGACCAAGGTGAGTTCAATACCGAGACGGTACGAGTGGAGCCACGCCAATCTCACGAAGTCCGCTTCGTGAAGCTTCACCCGGGCCCGTCTGTGCTGTAGTTCTTCGCGGTTTGCGTACGTAAACGCAATATCGCGAAGAATATTACGTGTTTGTTGCTCGAAATGTGCCGCCGAGCAACATTCCAGTGAACACTGGCACGGACTGGCGCCCGGTCGGCTCGTGCACTCCCTGGGGCGAGGCGGCCCGTGCACCCTAGGCAGGGAGCCACACGGGCCCTGAGGACCCTCAGGGAAACACGGGCGGCCGGTAGTGGGACCCCGCTGCGAGGGTTATGGTGGGTGGGAGCAGCGAGGCCCACTCATCGTCTATTTTAAACTATAGTTTCAAACTTTAGTTTACTATAGTTTAAAATAGAAACCATGGTAACTGTAATGTTTTAACTGTGTCTATCTGTTGTAATGTTTTGCTTTGTATTTCAGTTGGTTTGTTGAGCAAAGAAGGACTATTTTATCTGTGTTGCGGTCAAGCAAGCCGCACTTCAGAACAACACGGCGACGGTGAAGACAACCGCGGGTTACATTCACGAGCGCGCGCGTTATGTTTCACTCTTTCCTAAGTTTACCTTTAAGATCGTTGTTTGCATGTTGAACAGAATAAAGCATACTCTCTCTAAACACATGACTCGTGTTTTTATTTGTCCTGTTATTCAATGTTATAGAAGTCTGTTGAATGCATCTGTATGCAACATGGTTTGACAATAGTTAAAGAAGTCCAACAAATAAATATTTGTTATAAATATACCTTTATTAGTCAACATTTGATGTAGATAAAAAAAAAGTTAATCAAAGATGTCCTAAGACAAGGGTAATGTTATGGTTGTTACATAACTATTCATTATTATTCTGAATGCTTAAAACCAGTAGATTATATATTTCACATTCAAGAATCTGCTTAATAATAATAATAATTTAAAAAGATGAAAGGTTATTGTTTTGCTTTGAGGTCATCATATTGTTTAGTCAATTAAAAAGTGCTAATGATGTTTTGAAGTCATTCTTAGATGCGATTTCACACTGAATATTCAAAGACAGTACCATGATAAACAATATAGGGACTGTGTCACAAGATGACACTGAACGCATGTGCAAATATAAAATCTACTTTACTTCAATTGACATACAGTAGGTTATAGGCATGGGATGACAACCGTTTTCAAGGTATATACCGCAGTTTGGAAAAGTCAAGGTTTTCATACCGCCAACATTTTCTGCAATACCGTTCCTAAGGTATGTGTAAGATTTTTTTACTTACTTTTTAGTTTGTTTTTTAGGTGTAAATTGTAAAGACATCTGTGTTTTTGAAACAAATGAAGACCGCAGAAGTCAATGATTTACTTGAATTATTCAGCTTGACATGTTTACTGCTCCAAAATATTTTAAATGTTTCTCAAAATAAAATATAATGTGTTCAAAGGGGGAAAAAGGTTTTGTTTTTTAGCCAGATGTTTAAAAAGAATATATTTTAGAGCAGTAATCACAATACTGTCATACTGTGAAACCGTGATATTTTTATCCAAGGTTATCATACCGTCAGAATCTTATACCGGACCATGACTAGTAGGCTACTTGTATCATAATTTGGCTGGTATTTTTTTTTTTATGTCCTAAATCAAGTAAAATGTCTGCAAAAGTCAAATTTAAGCATATAAAATATATTTTCACCATAAACTATTGTCTAGTTAAAATGCCAAGTGGCTAATAACCATAAATGACTAGCCACAGTGGCTGCTGAGCAAAAACTTATGTCAAGCCCATTTAACCACTAGTAAAACTACAATGTTTAGAGATTTATTTGAGCATTTAGGATATCTCAGCTAATGTTTGTTAAGTTTTAACAATATAAGTTAACATTTTTAAGGTCAGATATGTATCTTGTTTCAAATTAATACTTATTAATTAAATAAATCTGTTCTAAATATGTCAGGATTGTTTTAGCACATAAACTCTTGTTACAATCATTGAATTTTAGTGAATGCTTTCTGTAACTCATGTTAAATGTATGATAGTCATAATTTTTTAAAGAATAAATAAACAAATATCACATTATGAAGCTGTATTACAGATTTATGTATTTAAAACTCCTTCATAGTCTGTTCAATATGCTCGTAAGATAGAAAAATAACAAGACAGCACAAATCATTACTCAGAAACGTACATACTTTTATTGAATTAGTTCTCCTTGATACAATAAATGAACAGAATTATTGAACATTTTAAAGATGTGTCTGGGAATACTGGGGTTATAAGAGAAGTAAAACTGGCTCAGTAAGAAACACAAAGCAGGGTGTCAGCATTATAACATTCCTCGGAAAAATTTAACACCAACCCATGCGAGGCTTCAGAAATAACTTTGGCATTGACCAATAGCGAAAGCTGAAAGCAGTCAACCAAACCAAGCTGCTGCGTTATACATAAGGAGGCGCATTGTTTACTTCTCAGAGATCCTGAAATCAGGAAAAAAAACTGCGGCGCTTTATATCAAGACACACTGATCAAGTTTAAAATCCCATTTCAGATGCCGAAAATGTCACAAAAATATCGTTGATGAGTTATGGAGTGATTTATATGATATGAAATGAAATATTTTTGAGTTTGGTGGTCACCTGTGAGTCTTGTGTTGGTATAAATAATCATAAATATATGAATTTGTTTATGGATAACACTGTAAAACTCTAAAGTATTCCTCGAACTTAAGCTTTATGTTTTAAAAAAGAGGTCATATTTATTATTGGTGTGGGTTTGGTGCCGTTTCTCTGCTTGTTTAAACTACCTGTATAAAATGAGCTGAAACACAATTCTTGTAATTTCTTTGGCTAATTTATTTGTTGTACGTTCAGTCCACTTAAATTTGTCAACGATTAAGTTAACTTAAGCGTTTTGTGTTGGGATAACATGACGGAATTATGTTAGTCCAACTACCTGGTTTAGGGATTTGTAGTTCCCATCATGCTTTGCGGGGGATTGAATTAAGCAAATTAAAATATTGACAATAAAAGTAATCTTAGATGTTTTACATTAATAGAAAGACTGGTTCGAGTTTAATATTTACTTTAGTTTGAAGATTTAGAAGATTGTCATATAATGTTTTGAGTTTTGAGGTTACCACCTTGCACAGGCGCTCATGCTTTGGGTGTTTGCATTAGCAACAATGCTGTTTGTTGCTTTGCTCATTGAACAAAAACTGTCCTAAAATGAGTTCTGAGATCAGTCTCAATCAACTGTATATGTAACTCATGAAATATGCTTAAAAATGGCTTCATTTAGGATAACTTCAAATAAAACTAGAAGACTTCAAAATGTACGACACATAAGAGACACACATTATCAGACTTTTGAGTTTAAGCTAAATAAAAATACAAATGTATTTAAACTTTTATTTGATAAAATCATGTTGGACCAACTCAATTGCATTTAATTGTGTAAATATATTGATTTTTAGTTGGTGTTATTGGATGGAAATCCTGCCCTCAATTAAATTGAGTTCATCCAATTAGTTCTTTTTTT
>CAIGQQ010035257.1:9215029-9272996 GCA_903798035.1 Danio albolineatus | reverse complement strand
AGAGAGAGAGAGAGAGAGAGAGAGAGAGAGAGAGAGAGAGAGAGAGAGAGAGAGAGAGATTGGCTAATGGCGCCAATTTAAAATATTTTCTTTAGTGTTCAACAGAAGAAACAAAGTCAAACAGGTTTGCAACAAGTCAAATGTAAGTAAACAGTGACAGAATTTTCATTTTTGGGTGAACAATCCCTTTAAAACAAAATTCACAATCACTCGTAAGGGCCGTCAGAGGGGATAAAGGGTCACAGCATGGACAGCGAGAGAGAGATAGAGAGAGAGACAGAAAGAAAAGCAGCGCTCACTTCATTTAGAGAACTGGGCATGAGAGTAGGTGATGCTTACCAAACCCAAACACACATCAACGTGCACCCAAACACACAGCCACCCAACCATGCTCAGTTAAAGCTCTAGAGAAGCCTGGGCTGTTTTCTTATTTAGTGAGGGAAGACGGGTGTTAGCTCAGCAAGCTAGAGTTTTATCTAGACTATATTTACACTTGGGTTTCATGTAATAGTCTGGAATTTGATTTGACGGCAATTCATTGCTAATTCAATGTTAAAACTCGCTGCAGAAAAGTGCACTTTATGTCTCAGATTTATGTCTCCCTGCATTTTTACTGTTAGCAAACACAGCAGAGAGACTGAACTCTATTTCACGATTTACAAAAGAATGAATAAACTAATAATCTTATTTTGCAATGGGAATGCGATGATCATGTGAGCCTGTATTCTAATATTTTATTATTATGAGTTATTACAATTTAAATAGCTGTTTTATACTTTAAAATGTGAGTTGTTGTGATAAAAGTTAATATACATTTTCGATCTTTATAGTGTTGACATAAAGTTGAATTTTCAAAAGCCATTACTCCACTCTTCTGTGTAAACTGATCCTTCAGAAATCTTACACGGTGATGTTTTTGATTCTGAAAAGAAAAACTCTACATTTTCTCTGTGTATTTTAACCATAACTAACTTTACAGTTGCAGTTGAGATTTTTTTGTTATCTGTTATGAGCTTTAAGGGTCATTAATCACCTGTATATGCTTTATAAATTGTTTAACACCAAAGTTTGTGCAGAAAAACTACTTTATTTATGATGCTTTACAGAAAAATTCACTAAATCACAGAGTGCAGTGAGCAAAGCATGCCAAATGCAGTTTTGTGTAATCCAGGTTCCCTAAGCTCAGTGCATATTTTGAAAGACACTTGAAATTGCATTGCTTCTATGTAGGCATGGGCCGGAATAAGATCCTAATGTTATGATAATCTTGGTTAAAAACATCATGGTTCTTAAGAAATATGTTCTTTTTAAAACTTTTATTCCCATTGAACACAATATATTTAAAGAAACAATTATTTTGATGTAGAGGGTTCTTTTCTGCTGAAAATGCTATTAAAAAAACTAAATAAAATAGTAAAAAACAAAACTTACATATATCGTAGGAACGGTTTAACAGAACATTTTAGCAGTTTGAAAACCTTGAATTTTCCAAACCACGGTAAACCTTGAAACCCGTTATTGTCTCATGCCTACTTCCATGTAAATAATTTGGTTTCTGTCATTTGCAATGCTTCATAGGAATATAATTCTCTTCCTAATAAAAAGCCGTTCCTATCTTAGCACACAATCATCAAACTTTGAATTGCAGCAGAGAAAATACAATGTCGTCACATTGTATATCAGGTTGGTTTGGTTCATTAACAGAATATGGACAGGCACTATTAATATAATGCACTCTATTATTAGAAATAACTGCAAACAGTTAAACAGACTTCTTAGTTTTAGTTTTTAGAAGCAGTCCTACATTTGAATGTATTTTAAGAACATTATAAAAGCTGTATGTTATATTTCGACTCATTCAGTCTAAATGTGCCAGCCTTTGGAGTTTCATTTCATCAGTGATTTAACTGAACCAAGAGCTCATGGATTAACATTCATATTTAGCAGCGACTTTAAAGCTCTGAATAAGCGTTGAATAATTATAAGCTCTGGCTGGACGGCTTCATCAACTCGTGAACTGAATATATTATAGGGTCTGAGTGAAAGATGAGTTTTTCTCATATTAAATAAATCACAGGAGAACCTGTCTATGAACGCTTAATGAGGATGAATGTCTCAAAGGTTTCTCAGCTGAATAATCTCGACATAAATTGGCAATTTTCATGGGGGTAAAAGACGTTTCAGATCATTTTACATACAACAACAAATGAGGAAAAATCCATCATTTCGCAAATGTTTTAATCATTTGCTGAAAACCAACATGGCAACCCCGGATTTGACATGCACATCATGCGGACTGCCAAATGGGGTAGTCTGTGTACACTTGAATTATGATGAACTTATCATATTATACACAGAAAAGGAAAAGGGTGACAAATGAGAGGGGTTGATTATAGGAAATTAACGCATAAACATTTAAACAATTGTGAAAATGATATTGGAATAGGTTTGTTTCGCTAAATTCAGGCGGATACAGTTTTTCATTTTTAAGCTGTGCATGTCCATGACATCTAAATTCTACCTACATACTCAGAGTCTTTTTGAGATATCTGAGGAGTGATTCAGATGTGGTTATGCAATTCCTGTGGGGCACAACTGGACAGTAAGTACAGATGAACAGGAGACTCGGGGGAAGAAATGCGGTTTTGTTGTTTTGTGGCCTCCTGCATTAAGCGAAGGGCAACAAATATGTACCTAAGGTGTGCCGGAACCTTAGACATCTTTGCAAGAGCTCTGGAGCGCAGTGAAGTGGTGGTGTTAACACACACACACACACAAAAAACACACACATACATCAACGCACATAGAAAAAGGCAAGGAAGAGAAGAGAGAGAGCGTGGAGAAAACACATAGTTAGCTCTGAATGAACTGCTTAATACATGGAGCTTAACAAGAACTGTGAACGTCTCATGTGACAGCATCATTGTTACTGCGCATTAATGAGCCAGGACAAAGAAACTTGCAGATGGAGAAATATTAGAAAATAATTTATGTTTAGGGAAAAACATCAAATCGGTGCTTTAAAGTGGAATCAAAATGAATTTTGGGGCATTACAAATGAAATGTATCTTATTACAAAGTGTATACCAGACCAAAGAGAGATGGGGAAAAAAAGATGGAGTAGGGTTTACTTAAAAAAGCTTGGAAACTGTTTTCACTCAGAAAAGGCTAGTTCAATGTTCAAAACTTAGCCAAGAAAAAGCCTAACTATAATTATTAGTACCTTTAAATAGAAATGTTTGTTCAGACCTTTTTATTGACATTTTACTTAATAAAACAGCAATTTCAAAAAACAATATTATCTTTCAATATTATCTCAGATTATCAGATCCGCACGCCCCACTACACCATTTAATAGAAATGTTAGGTTAAGTTTGCTTGTGAATGGCCAGTAAATCTTATTGATTTTTTTGGTTAAGAAAATGTACTTTAATAGAACATACAGTATGTCACAAAAGTGAGTACACCCCTCACATTTCTGCAAATATTTATTTATATCTTTTCATAGGACAACACTGCAGAAGTGACTCTTTGACACAATGAAAAGGAGTCAGTGTAAAGTTTGTTTAGCAGTGTAAATTTAGTGTCCCCTCAAAATAACTAAAAATACGGCCAATAATAGCTGAACCCCTGGCAACAAAAGTGAGTACACCCCTTAGAATTTTTTTTTAAAGTTAATATTTTGTGTGGCCACCATCGTTTTCCAGCACGGCTTTAATTCTGTTGGACATGGAGTTGACCAGAGCTTCACAGGTTGCCACTGGAATCCTCTTCCACTCCTCCATCACAACATCACCAAGGTGGTGGACATTTGACACCTTGTGCTCCTCCACCTTCCTTTTCAGGATGCCCCAGAGGTGTTTTAAGGGGTTTAGGTCTGGAGACATGGTTGGCCAGCCCATCACCTTTACCCTGAGCCTCTTTAGCAGGCCAGTGAGGTGTATTTGGGGTCATTATCATCCTGAAACACTGCTTTATGGCCCAGTTTCCGGAAGAAGGGGATCATGCTCTGCTTTAGTATGTCACAGTACTTGTCAGAATTCATGTTTCCCTCATTGAATTGTAGCTTCCCAATGCCAGCAGCACTCATGCAGTCCCACATGATGACACTCCCACCACCATGTTTAGCAGTAGACAAGACACACTTGTCTTTGTACTCCTCATCTGGTTGCCACCACACACGGTTGACAACATCTGAACCAAATAGTTTTATCTTGATCTCATCAGACCACAGGACATGGTACCAGTAATCCTGGTCCTTAGTTTGAAGGTCTGCGGCAAATTGTTTGCGAGCTTTCTTGTGCATCGTCTTTAGAAGAGGCTTCCTTCGTGGACAACCATGCAAACCAACTTGGTGCAGTGTGCGGCGTACGGTCTGAGCACTGACAGGCTGACCCCCCATCCCTTCAATACCTGAAGCAATGCTGGAAGCTCTTATCCATCTGCTTTTCAAAGACAATCTTTGGATGTGACGCTCAAAACGTGCACTCAGCTTCCTTGGCTGACCATGGTGAGGTCTGTTCTGAGAAGAACCTGTCCTCTTAAAGCATTGAATGGCCTTGGCCACTGTGCTGCAGCACAGTTTCAGAGTGTTGCTATCTTCTTATAGCCTATGCCATCTTTATGCAAAGCGAAAATGTGTTTTTTCAGGTCTTCTGAGAGTTGTTTGTCATGAGATGCCATGTTGAACTTTCAGTGGCCAGGTTGAGTGAGTGGAAGAGCTTTTATACCAAATTTAACTCGCCTTCTATCTGGAAACACCTGAGACAGTGTAAAACTAATGAGTCACATGCCACAGGGGAAGGAAAATGTCTAATTGTGCTCAATTTGTACATTCTCACTTTTGTTGCCAGGGGTTCAGCTATTATTGGCCGTATTTTTAGTTATTTTGAGGGGACACTAAATTTACACTGCTAAACTAACTTTACACTGACTCCTTTTCATTGTGTCAAAGAGTCATTTCTGCAGGGTTGTCCCATGAAAAGATATAAATAAATATTTGCAGAAATGTGAGGGGTGTACTCACTTTTGTGACATACTGTATATATATATATATATATATATATATATATATATATATATATATATATATATATATATATATACACACACACACACACATAAATATAAATATTCCCAAAGATTCACTTCAATTGCTTTATTGAACCTTCTCATGATATTATTCTCTGTGATCTATATTTTATTGATTATTAGTATTATTGGTACCACTTTAGTTTAAGTCACAATTTAAGCTATTGGCCAATCCCCTTCTTATTATTGTAATATTAACTGTTTTTTGGTAGTTATAAAATATATTCTCAATTCCTAATCTTACCCAAAAACCTCAACCTTACTATTAACAAGCAGCTGATTAGCAGTTTATTGAGCTATTATTCTGACGTAAATGTTTGTTAATAGCATGAATTGTGACCTGAAATAAAAAGTGTTACCATAATATTTATTTTGAAATATCCAGTTTTTTTTGTTTCTTATAGGATTTATATCACTGACAATACCTGGCTTGTGGTTTTACCTCTAAATAAGACTAAATAATAATAATAATAATAATAATAATAATAATAATAATAGGCGGTTCATTCCACTGTGGCGATCCCAGATTAATAAAGGGACAAAGTCGAAAAGAAAATGAATAATAATAATAATAATAATAATAATAATAATAATAAATAACTAAACAAATATATACATTAAAAAATAAATAGAAAGTGACTGAGGGATTATATGAAACGAGTGAAAAAGAAGATGGAACGATGATAAGCAAAAAGTATTTAAAAATGAGCATGATGATTAATAGGAATAAAATTGAAGAGAATTATGAAAATGGCATAGGAACAGCTCTGCAGAGTCATAAATGATGGGCTTAGCTGCAGACAAACTGTCGGATGTAAAATGCACACAAAACCTAATGGCTGAAAACATTAGCTTAATCTGATTGGCTAGCTTTATGCAATTTGTGGGTGTCAGGGGACACAGGTCTATACACTACTAGTCAAAGGTTTGAACACTAGACTGAACATATGCTTCTTTTGACTATAGACTTCTGTATAAATGCTTGAGAGCCCTTTTGTAGTTTATTTGTTGTTTAAATGTACTGTACTGTTGTTTAAATGTGTTTGGCTTACAATGTTACAAAAATAAGGTTGGTAAGATTTTAATTGTCATTGCTTTGGGAAAAAAAGTTACATAGCACATAGCAATTACACAGGAAAAACATTTAACTGTAATTATATAAAAAATGATTACCAATAATTTAAATAATCTGGAACTTTTAATTTGAACAGAGTGTTTATAATATATAGGTTTTGTGCTAAAAAGTATTATTATCAATGCTTGTCAATATTTAAAATATCTATTTTTTTTTTGCTTAAAGTTACAATAAGAACAACACAATAAAAAAGCAACTATTAAACATTATTACTAATAATTAAAATAACTTGGAATTTTCCATTTGAATAGAGTATACAGTGCTCAGCATGATTGAGTACACCCCATTATCCATTTCTCAGTAAATATGGGCAATGTATTTTAGTGCATTTAAACAAAACAGATTTATTAAACAGATATATTTATTAAAATAATATTTTAGTCACCAAACATATTTAGAAATTGAAAGATAAAACAATTAAATTCACATATAAGTTTAAAGAACGTGCCACCCCCAGGCTTATTTAGTTTAATATATTTTCCCTTTTTCTCTCTTTTAATTTTTTCTTCTTTTATCTCTTGTATCATCATTGCTCATTACTAATACACCATGCTGTCAACCTCAACTTTCAGTACTGACCTGTTTACATGCTTAATTAGAAAAATTAATGAACATCATTTATTGCTTATGCACATCATATACTGTGTGTTTCATAATATGAGGGTTATAGTGGGGTTTATTTTTATTCTTTTAATCAAGTTTTTACTTTTGTATACTTTTTTTCTATTTGCACTATACTTTTTTAAACTTTTTTGTTTGTTAACTGTCATAAAAATCCAATAAATACATCTTTAAAAAAAAAAAGTACAACCTATTTATGTTGGTATTTTGTTAGATAAGCTCCAGATTTGGCTTCATTACTGACTAACCTAATGTCCAGTGCTTCCCACACATAGACTTTACCATTCACCATTCACTAAAAAAAACAAAACAAAAAAAAAAAAAAACAAACTGCAGGCTAAATTTAAAACAAGTCGGTAGATCCAAACATTTAACCTGTAGTGTCAAGTTTTTAAGATAAAGAGTTTATGCTTGAAGTAGAACTAGTTCACAGTGTGACAAAATTACCAACATTATAAATAAATACTACGAAGTTAAACTAGTTTAAACATGCACTGTAATAACAAAATATCTTGCTGTCTGAAATGTTTTAGTTGAACCAAATGAACTTTTCTAGTCATCTCAACTTAACTAAACTGACTAAAACATTAAATTAAACTTTATATAACTGATAAACTTAAGCAACATAAATATGTTTGCTGTTTAGACTTCCTGTCATTACTTTTTACAGGTGTTAAATACTTTAGAAGTTTTTAACTCAAGGGTTTTCTTTTAAATCTCAAAAGCAAGTTAAATCAAGGGATGGGAATCAAAAAGGTTTGGATATTATTTAATAATTTCTTAAAAACTTCACTGGAAATTCTTGGATTAGTGATGAAAGAAAAACAAAAAAAGATTTATTTTCTACAGAATTGCATTCAAATGTCACACAAAAATGTGGTTGGTCACTTTACAGTCGTTCCCTGTCAAAATGGATGCTTCCCAACCAGATTAAGACTTTCAAAAGACAAAATAAATTCTGTCTGTTATAGATAAATGCCGGTTGACATGCCGCCGTTCACAGAAGACTCACAAACACACTGCACGCTGACAGATGAAGCTCAAAACCATCATCATAAATCATCATTCCTCAGCGGTGAGCTTTTACCTGATTCTGACAGAGAGTTTGTCCTCATTCCTGGCTCCTTCTCCAGCTGAATTTCTTGAAGTGCAAATATTGATGTAGCTGGCAGGGAGAAATTCATTACATTCATCAGTTACATTAACACACTGAAACAAGCTCTAAAATGAGAAATAAATAGAATATTGCTTTTACGTGAAATGCAAGTTGTTAATGATGTTTTTATAGCTTAATTACTACTATAATTAATGCAGTTGAAGTCAAAATTATTCACCCTCCTGTGATTCTATTTTATTATTTACTTTTTAAATTTTCCACATGATGTTCAACAGGGAAATACATTTTTCACAGTATTTCCTATAATATCTTTTCTTCTGAAGAAAGTCTTATTTGTTTCATTTTGGCTAGAAAACAAGCAGTTTAAGGTCAAGATTTATTAAAATTTATTAAGAAATATTGTTTTCAATAGTCTACAGAACAAACAATCATTATGCAACGACTTTCCTAGTTAACCTAATTAACCTAGTTAAGCCTTTCATTTGAATTGAATTGAATTATTTTGATGCACGTTTGTTTTGTTAGTTATATATTTAAATGGGAATCAAAAGGTTATTAAAATTGCTGGTTAAAATTTGATTTAAAGGTGCAGTATGTAAGTTTGACATCCAGTGGTGGAACTAGGTATTGCACTCTTGACTCAAAACTAACGCAAGCATAGGTTGCCAAATTGAGGTTGCCAGATTGAGTGATTTAAACCGCGTTCTAAATAAATAATAAATAAATAAATAAAAACAACGGCACCCAATAGAAGGAATATTTTTTGTCCTAACCAACACCTCGAATTGACATTTTATAAATGGCTTCTGTTTCTCACAGGTGAACAACAGAAAACTATGACAATGATCACTTCAGATACACCTCATGTGCTTTATTCAGTGTTAAATGCTGACAATGTGAGTTTGAATGCCAATTGACAGGACATTTATTGCCATATACTGAAAGCAGCAACAGATAATTCAGCATGTACATTTAATAATGTTAAAGAGGGTTAATATGTATAAATTAGATTATAAACCTGACCATTTCGTGAGTGAGTGCATATTCTGTGCTTCTGAATGACTGGATTTAAATTACTAGTCGTGTTTCATCTGGTGCAAACAGCCAAATTGCTTATCACTGCTTACCTCGTCATGAAGCATGTTGTTAGGGCATGTGATTACAATGTAAACTGCTCTCCTAACGTATACATTGGTAATATTTGTATAATTGGCTAATTAATAACCTCATGTGGAACTAAATCTGCACCTCATTTAAGAGTCTGCTACTGTCCACCGGAGGTCACATTTCGGTCACAGACGCATGCTTTCAGAGCCTTTCTAAATGAATGTATGAAATACGTGGTTTTCTACCAAGGCAACCCGGGGTGCTGAAATATAATTGGCTAAAGTGGCAGTGGGCAGGTTCAAATTCCCAAAACAAAGACAGCGTTCAGGCATGGAAAACACATTTTCAAAGCAGAATATCTGACTTCAGCATTGTTTTTCAGATAAAAAAGTATGTTCACTTAGGTTTTTTGGTTTTCTAAAAACCTGCAAACATATTAAGGTATTTTCATGCTTTATAAGAGTCAAAACTTACATACAGCACATTTAACAATTCCTTTAACAACTCAACAATAGATTTGTGGTGCAAAAAAAGTGGTTGTATTTCAGATTTGTTTACTCCAGAATTGCATTAAAATGTCACATATTTAGTTGGTCAAATATTGATGTAGCTAGCAGAAATTGAATAGTTAAAATAGCATGCTGAACTGAAACGTGAGCTAAGATATAACATTAAGGGGCTTGTTTGTCTGTGCAAACTTACTTCACCTGACTTGATTCAAGTGCAAACACAAAATAGCTTTGGCTCAGTGGAATTGAATGTCTTTAAAAAGTAAAGCATGTGAATGTGTGAGACTTTCTGTCTGGCACTTTAATACTTCTATCTGTTGGTGTGAGGTTTGTGCGAGTGCGCATACTGTACATCTGTTATCTGGCACCATCATAAATCTCACTGTTAGGAAGTGTGTGTGTGTGTGTGTGTGTGTGTGTGTATGTGAACTCACTGTCTGGCAGTGTGAGAAGTCTCTCTCCCAGGCAGTGGAAGTATGGGTGTCTCATTGCTTCCTCTGCTGCGATCCGTTTCTTCCCCTCAAACTGAAACACAATGTCCAGTGTTAGTAAAGCACACATGCAAAACATTTGAGTAACCCAAAGCGCACACACTGATAATACTGCCTTTTAAAAATGTATTAAATACATTTCAGTAGTTCAGGTTTCTCCTTGTGTCATTTCATTGTTATTACACATCACTCATTTTTCAGATGTTATATTTTTGTGTCTTGTTTGGGTTTTTACACAAAATCTGGTTTAATTCCACGTCAACGGCTCCTTTAGAAATATTATTCCCAGGAAAAAACATGACGTGTTCAACACTTATTTTCCCCACTGTATATACCGATGTTTAAATATTTGAGGTCAGTAAGATCTTTTTTTTGTAATCTAACTGTATTCAGCAATGACCTACAGTATATACACGTTTTTCAGCCACTGATAAACTCCTGGTGAAAGTTTGACTATTTTCAATTTTATGCAGTTCCTTTTACAGCATAGATAATGTAATTTAATTAAAATTTAATTAGTTAAATAGACTTAAGCATTCATCTAGTTGTTTAGTAAAACTAGATGAAAGGACGTTTAAATGCAATTGCTGTTCCTAAAAAATATTGCGGTAAATTTCATTTCCATATTTTTAACAAATGGCGCAGAACAACGAAATTTAATGCAGTGCTTCTTGTACAGTCTAAGACCCATGTTATAAAGTACATCAATCAGGCAGTGAAGATTGTTTGTTTTTAAAGAAACTATATACTCATACACATTCATACATATTTTTACAACTAAAATTCCAGGACTTTTCCAAAAACGTTATGTAAATATTCATGACCTAATATTTCATGCAATGCCTATGTACTCGTGGTAAATAATAAGATACAAACGCATATAAAAATTTAGTACCGTATATCAAAAAAATATGACAAACTTCGTAGTTTGTATTTATTTTTATATCTGTAAAATTTAATTAGATAATGCTTACACAGCACTAATAATGCGAGAGTATATGATTGGCTAAAGACAAAAAAGTTAAGACTACTAACAGCTGAAAAAAAGTTGGAGAGTCGCAGAGAACGTCACGTGAAGAGACGGCCTGTGCAATTAAATCAAACATTTAACCAATATTATGATCTCAAACATAGTCAAGTACACTGATATTTCTTAAACACATTTCCATTGACGTCTCCAAAACATTTTGGGTTTATTTGTTTTTGCAAAACATTTCCAGGCTTAGCAAATGCCTTGTCACAAAGACCATACGAACCATACGTATATTAAAAGTGGCAAATTTATAATGGTATGACCGTTCACCAGAAGCACTTGGTGGGCTTATTGAAAATAAAAAGTCCCTGCGCATGTAGCCCATTGATCAAACAGTGACAGTATAGACATGTAGTTTACAAAAGATACATTTTTCAAATGATTTGAAGTTTACATTTACAGGCATGTGATTAGCCTCATGTAAATATTTGTTATTGGCCACACATCTGAAGTTTTTTGTTTTATCAGTTTAAATGTTAAGCAGTTTAATAAATCACCTAACTTATATTTGATAGGTTTTTGTTGGGACAGATCCACATACTGCTGCTAGATGGCGCCACTATCTTAGTTAGTTCTCTTTTGTCCACAGAATATAACTTTACCTGTAATTTAGTGACTCTTTATTCCGACGTAATAAATAAACTACTAGTCAGTCAACAATTCAAACTGTAAAAATATCAAGTCCAGTTGATATGGATATTGGATATTAGTCCAAGAGCCTAATATACTTCAACATTCAACCCAGAAAATGAATACATCGTTAGAAAGAGTTAATCACTTTCCCTTTTCTTCGGCTTAGCCCCTGTTTTTAATAGCCAAGTTTTAATTCATCATAAAATATATTTTTATAAATTTGTAGTCCCATCTAAAGTGTAACTTTCAGGTATTACATTTGAGGCGCTAGGCTGGAGCACTGAATTAATGAAGACATAAGAACAGATGACTTGCAGAGAATAACAACAAATGTGTGTCCTGCAGCTGTACTTATAATGTACATAGAGCGAACTTGGTCGTGACATGCAAATGTGAGCGCGAAAAAAGCGCACGGCTGCGCACGCATTCAAAGCGATTTCATAATCTTGCATATTTTCAGCGGCTTCATCACAATACAGGACTACACAATGTCATCATGTTATTCACACAGTAGCCTAGGTAGGTCTACAATTACATCCCTGAAAGACATCTGGAATGAAGCGAGTCATCTGCTTTGATGACGATGGAGACATCCCCCCTTCAAAAAAATACCTTAGGATTACAGGGGTCACCCATTGAGGTCGGAAAATACGGAAGAATCACATCCCTGACTTTACCGAAGTATGAAATTAATTTTTTTTCTATAATATTAAATAATTGTAATGGTGAGGTGACGCAGTGGCCCAGTAGGCAGTGCTGTCACGTCACAGCAAGAAGGTCGCTGGTTTGAGCCTCGGCTGGGTCAGTTGGCATTTCTGTGTGGAGCTTGCATGTTCTCCCTGCATTCGTGTGGGTTTCCTCTGGGTGCTCCGGTTTCCCCCACAATCCAAAGACATGTGGTACAGGTAAATTGGGTAGGCTAAATTGTCCGTAGTGTATGAGTGTGAATGAGTGTGTATGGATGTTTCCCAGAGATGGGTTGCAGCTGGAAGGGCATCCGCTGCGTAAAGCATATGCTGGATAAGTTGGCGGTTCATTCCGCTGTGGCGATCAGATTAATAAAGGGACTAAGCCGAAAAGAAAATGAATAAATGAATGAACAGATGAGTTTTCCAACCCAGGCTAATTGGAAATAAGTGTTCAGCCTACATTTTTGCAAAAACTAAAATACATTGCTTTGGATACACTTTGCAGCATGTTTAAGATTATAAATTCACTAGAGGGCGCTGTATACAACTTTTGCAAATCTAAAATATGTTAGTACATGTCCAAGAGAAGATGGCATTTGTCATACAGATCACCCAGCGGAACAAAAGTTGTTGGTGTCATACTGCACCGTAGTGTTCAGGTTTTGAATGCTTATAATGTTTTAAAATGCAAAATGCGTCTTAGTTTTGGAGCACACCAACCCTTAAAACGAACTAAGGACTACCATTTTTTAATACTAAC
This sequence comes from Danio albolineatus, assembly GCA_903798035.1. NCBI lineage: Eukaryota > Metazoa > Chordata > Actinopteri > Cypriniformes > Danionidae > Danio > Danio albolineatus. The sequence continues at coordinate 9,259,810 of CAIGQQ010035257.1, read as the reverse complement.
AGACACACAAGAAACAGTTTTATTACAATGGGAGTTTAAAAAAGTAATATTCATTATTCGGGTAGCAGCATTAGGTATGTTATGTTAAAGTAAGGTTATGATGTGTGATAAATTAAGTAGAGAACACATGCATATGATCAAAGTGTAAAATACTCCTATCCTAGCTTAATGAGGCAATCCTATTGTGAGCAAGCCATCCGCAGACATGATTTCCAGAAAAGTGGCTTTGGCTCAAACACAAGCATCCCGACCAGCTTGATATAGAAACATTGGCTCGGACAGTGGGCTGTGTTTGAGATCTTCACTTTTAACATTTTCTATTTATAAAACACCAAAAATCACCTGCAGCAGTTTTGACAGAAGTTCAACTCCATCATTGTCCAGCCTGAAACGGAGAAAGCACAATAAATAACCTCCAGCATTAGGTTAGATATAACAGAAAACAGCTGCCAATTCTGCGTACAATACACAACTTTGGGATTCTGTTTATGTAAAGCTGTGTTAAAAAAGTCCTTTGGTTTTCATTTTTTTATGGGATTATTTTTAAAAATATGTTCGAAAATATGACAAGCATCTTGATTTCTTTATGTTTGCTGTTTTTCCTCAGTGCATTGATTAACTCTGTTTACAGTTAAAATCCAGAAGTTCGATATTACAAGTGCTTAAAATCTAAACGCTGATCATTAATATAAATGTATTTATAGATACAGCTGAAGTCAGGATTATATATTCCTTTCCCCAATTTCTGTTTAATAGAGAGAAGATTTTTTTCAGCACATTTCTAAACATAATAGTCTTAACTCATTTCTAATAACTGATTTCTTTTGTCTTTGCTATGATGACAGTACAGAATATTTTACTAGATATTTTTCAAGTCACTAGCATTCAGCTTAAAGTGACTTTTAAAGGCTTATTTAGGGTAATTAGGCAAGTTAGGCAAAATATATAATAGTGGTTTGTTCAGTCGACAATCGAAAAAAATATTTTTGTGGTACGATACGATACAAGACGGTACAGTACGCTTTTATGGCCATTTCCACAGTCAAAAGGTACCAAAAAGTGAATCATACCATACCACTTTTTAGGTACCCTTTTGAAAAGGTAGAGCCAGAGGCACAGCTGAACGCTATTGGTTTACAGAGATGCGTCATTCGCTCGTGCACAAGCAGGAGAATGAAAACAAAGTAAGCGCCATTTTTTAATTACACAGCCGAGACATTACACCGCAATATAATATAAACATAATAACGAGCCGTGGTCGACCAGAGCTTAAAAAAAACTTTGTTGTATTCTTGATGAACAGCCACAAAGCCAGGAAGAAGAGCAGAATCTACCCTGTGCCCCATAGTTGTTTACAGGGCCTTCTAAAGCATGAGCGGTTTCACTTTCTTGCGTGAGCTTGCTGCGTGTCTATATTTGAAATAACTTCTGAGCTGATGATAATAATGTGAGCGTGATTACTGAAGCACTTCTGACATCCGATCCTTTCAGAAAAGAACAAACGCAAGAGTGACGCTTAAAAAACAAAAACAAAGGAGAAGCTGAAAAAAACAAAGGAGAAAATTATTCTGTCAGCAACATAACAGATGAACAAATTGCCATGTTTAACTATTGTCATCACATTTTGGACTATTGTGAACTCTGAATGACGGAATTACTTTCTAACAGAGTTTCCATGTGCTGGTCTAAAGATTAAAGATACAGATGAGAGGTTTAGACTGACTGTAGGCTATATGTTGTGTGTTGTTTTTGAATCCAAATAAGGACTAAATGTTTGCTGTGTGTAGTTTTTCTGTAATTGGTAACATGTCGGAGACTGTAAAGGGTGTCGCACACCAGACGCACACATTTGCACGCTATTTAGAACGAAACTAATCAGATGTCGCTCTGTGGCGCGGCAGAAATATGAACAGTGTCCTGAGTCGTGGCTGGGCGCTGCGGACAGCAGCCGACTTGCGGCGCCGGTGTGTGTACTCTGATAGAAACCTAAGTTTAGAATACTGAAATGCATGGCGCTGCGTGGTGCGCCGCAGCGCATCCGGTGTGTGACCCCCTTAATGGTCTGTATGTGTTCATACATGTTGCATTTATTTATTTAATAATAACATCGTTACAGTAGGCTATTTCACCCAGTAATTGATCTGCAGTTATAATCAAATCCTGTTCATAGAAAGGTTAGTAATGAACATTTATACACCAGTGTTTGTGTATAAAGCATATGTTTTGTGACAAGTGCTTCTTATATGATAAATGTACACGGTGTACATCTTTACAGCTTGACATTTCCTTAAACGAGAACAACGTCAACTGAAATATTCTGTTGTACACCACACCCACCATCGGTAGCCTTTTGACATTGGAAATGCAAGCCTAATAAAGGTGACCCATACCGTACTGTACCACTCAGTGGAAACGGGCCATAAATGGGCTAATAATATTGACCTTAAAATGTTTCTTCTTTTAATTAATTAATAAAACAAAAAAAAATCTTAAATAAATCAAATAAGACCTTCTCCTGAAGAAAAATATTATAGGAATTACTGTGAAAAATTCTGTTCTGTTAAACATCATTTGAGAAATATTTCAAAAAGAAAAAACTCACAGGAGGGCTGATCATTTTGACTTGTATATGAGAGGGATGACATTCTTTCATAAGGTAAATGTAGAGTAAAAACACATTTGTAATCTACAGAAATCAGTGAAGCCTATAATTACTTTTATTTTATTATAAATACTTAGCTATTTAATAAGGTGATGGGAGACGAGTGAATAGTGTTACACCTTTGTTACATTTTTAAAGTTTCGTAAAAATAGCTTCACTCTGACTTTAATTAATTTGTCTGGACAACCAAAAATTGAAGATATGAAACTGGAAATGAACAATGAAATTGATTTAAAAGACTTTTCCACATGATAAACAGCTTCTAAATATCAATAACTCATCTACGGACAAAAACACTTTGCACAGCCATTCTGTTTTTGCTTTTTTAACCTTAAAGCTAATATCTAATACAGTTTAAGGCAAAACGATTAGTCCTGTTAATGTTAATCCCCAAGTGAGATTAAAAAAATTATTTAGTTTGATTCAAACATAATGAAACTAAAGAGACAGTTCTTGTTTAATTTTATCAGTGATTCCAAATGTGTCATGTAAACGTAAGCTCGGCGAACAATTATGGAGAATTTGATGTTTCCCCATTCAACAGAATGCCCGAGCATACCGCCTGAGAGGTTTTCGAAAATGGCCGCCGAATGAAATGGCTTGTCTTAAAGGGACTTGTTTCTGTTGAGGTGACAGCAGTGTTTGTTTTGTCAAGACGACTCCAGAGACTTTTAAAGATGGAGGAGAGACCAGTGGTGGCTGTATCAAGTTATCTTGAGCTGCATGACTTTACAAATCTTGAATATCACAATATTATTTAATATTACAATTATAATAACATCAACAGCTACACTCGCGCACAATTAGCAGCAGATTCAGTCGCTGCCTAGTGACATAAAAAGCGCACCGCACTTTTTTTCGTTAATAAAAAAGGCAATGAGGTGCACCTCGCGTTTTTGTAACGTAAAAGCACGTTTGGTGCGCTTGGCCCCTAAGCTGAATACTAGTAACTTGCAAAATAAGTAGTAAAGTATTATGTACTGTCATAATTGCAGACAAAATAAACTATTATGTCTCAAAATCTGTTGATAAATAAATGTTAAACAGCACTTTGGGAAATTAAAAATAAATAAATAATTAATTTATGAATCTTTTTTGCCTTCAACTGTATGTTTCAGGCTCATTTATCCATAATACAATCAGTTTGACCCATTATCAATTACTGAGGTTGCGTATTTGTCTTGCGAGGATTTGGCAACACTGTGACAAAAGCGCCAATCATATCACCAGCAGTGGTTGTACCGTGGAGTGTGGTTGTGGAGACAGTCTGCACGATATCGTGGGTAGTTATAGGAGATGAATTCCTCGTTGGAGGTTATTCCGGGCCAGGTCTCCTCTGTGGGCGTACCTATCAAAAGACGCAGGAGGGTTTATAAATATCCCAGTGACATACACAGCGAGGAACTGTCAGATCTGGAGCCAGAAAGAGGTGAGTGGGTGCGAGATTGGTACCGAGCAGTTTAAAGATAAAGTGCAGCTCCTCCTCCACCGTGGAGCCGGGGAACAAGGGTCGACCTGTAGACATCTCGTAGAAGATACAGCCAACACCCCTGCAGTCAGAGATGTTACAGCTCAGTTCACTTCACCCACACTCAGAAGCTGTGACATAAGAGCTGATGCTGCTATAGACTCATTATTAGACCACCATCTCTATCTACAGCCCCGCAGTGAAATATTTTTATCCATAGTTATTTAAAATCAATTAATGTAGAACGTTTGCTTATCTAAAACAAAAGTGGTAAAGTGTTATTTGAGTACACATAAATAGACACAGTCAAGCCTGAAATTATTCATACCCCTGGAACATTCTGACTTTAAGTTACTTTTATTCAAACAGCAAGATATTTTAGACCAGAAAACACACAGGCTTCTCCCAAAAGATAATAAGACAATGTTCAAGCATAATTGTGAAATAAAATATTTCTTAACTAAGTTTAAGGCAGAATTTGCCAGGGGTATGAATCATTTTGGGACTGACTGACTGTCTGTCTATCCATATTTATCTATCTAGATCTATACACATCCATCCATCCATCCATCCATCCATCCATCCAGACAGACAGACAGATAGACAGATATACACACATGCATACTAATTTAGGTACTTCTTTTCAGCAATAATTGATTTTTATTTAATTATTTGACTATATATTTCAGTTAGCTGCCTTTTTTTCTATAAAATTCAATATATATATTTCTTTATTTAGCTATTTAATTTTTAAGAAAACAATTTGATAGTTAAATTGGTCACACTTTACAGTAAGGTTCATTAGTTAATGTTAATTAATGCATTTACTAACATAAACAATGAACAATACATTTACTACAGTATTTGTTCATGTTAGTTAACTTTAGTAATGAAAATACAGTCGTTCATTGTTAGTTCATGTTAACCCACAGTGCATTAACTAATGTTAACAAGCATGGACTTAAATGTTGATAATGAATTAGTACAAGTTCAATTATGATCAATAAATGCTGTACAAGTGTTGTTCATGATTAGTTCATGTTAGTAAATGCATTAACTAATGAACCTTATTTTAAAGTGTTACCGTTAAATTTAATACATTTTAATTTTTTTCCCAATTTTCTTTTTTTTCCTCTCTCTCTCTTTTTTTTTTTACAAATTACTGAATTTTCATTATATTTTTTATTTATTGATATCTCTACTTGCATTATTTTGTGATTATTTAAAACATTAGATTTATTCACATTTTTAATTATAAAAAATTTACATTTGCATTTCTTCAACTATATTTCTTTACAGTAACGTGCAATTATATAACCTTAAATGTTTGATTTTTCCTTTTATTAACCAAATAATTATTTAATTTAAATTATTTGTCAAAATAAATTAATAAAAATATAATTAAAAAAACTAAAACAATTATAAAAACTATATTAAATAAATAAATATATATATAAATAAATTAGTGGACAGGACGCTCACCACATGTCGATCTGTGTGGAATAGTCTGTGCTGCCCAGCAAGATGTCAGGGGGACGATACCAGAGGGTCACGACCTCATTGGAGTAGGTCTTCGTAGGAATCGACTTTGCTCGTGCCAGACCTAAAGGTCAAACAAAAACCACATTAAAAAAAAATTATTTGCCCAATTTAAGCAAGCTTTGTAGAGAGACATCAAGAGTATATGCATCAAGTAGTAATACATGGATCTACTGGCAAGAAAAAATTATCTGATATTGTGCGCCAAAAGCAAGTTTTAACATATACACACATATATATATATATATATATACACACTACATATGAAGTCAACATTATTAGCCCTCCTATATATTTTCTTTTCTTTTTTTAAGTATTTCCCAAATGATGTTTAACAAAGCAATGAATTTTTCACAGTATTTCCTATAATATGTTTTCTTCTGGAGAAAGTCTTACTTAAAAAAAATATCTAATCAAATATTATTTACTGTCACCATGGCAAAGATAAAACAAATCAGTTATTAGAAATGAGTTATTAAAATTATTATGTTTAGAAATGTGCTAGAAATGTTTAGAAAGAATCTTCTTTCCATTAAACAGAAATTGGCAAACTAAATAAATAAAAATACAGTGGGGCTAATAATTCTGACTTAAATATTAAATAATAATATATATTTAAATATTAATATATATTTATTTAAAATAAATATGTATTAATCTATTTTTTAAATGTTAAAAATATTACATATATTTGTATTTGACAACATTTAGGTATTTAAAAAAGAAACAAGATAAAAGCATCTGAAAAGATCATGAGATGCCGAAATTCACATATTTTGTCAAAAAATATACAAAATAATTCGAAATTTATTTATTTATTTATTTATTTAAGTTTTAATGCCATATCAGCAACATCGGCTATATTCATGGCAAAACATGTACGTAATATACAATATATTATCATATCAGCTTTTTAAACATAAATTGTAAACATTTTTTTTTAAACATACAAGAACACTCAAATATCAACAATACAGAAAAGAGTCATATACAATCTTTTTGTTTGATAAAAGATAAATATTCTAAAATTGCTCCACAAGGTACCTTTTCAAACAATTCACTTAAAATATTTCCTGAATAAAAACGCTCTCTAATATCATTTAAAAATACACATTCGATTAAAATATGTTTTATAGTCAAAATATTCTTACACAAATTACAAATAGGTTTTTCTTCCCCTTTCAATAAATATGCGTGTGTAAGTCTTGAGTGTCCGATTCTACATCTCGTATGAACAACCTGGTCATGTCTACTTTCAAAATTGTAATTATTTCTTTCATTTACAAATGGACTCACTTCATACAATTTGTTATTTTTACACTCATCCCATTCCGTTTGCCATTTCTCATTAATATACAGATTTAAAATAGGTTTTACATCAGACACAGGAATTTTGCATTCTGTTATTTCCAAGTGTAGAGCTTCCTTAGCTGCTTTATCTGCGCGTTCATTACCAATGAGTCCCATATGACCAGGTATCCAACAGAATATAATATAAAAGTCTTTTTCCTTTAAAAGGTTCACTTTTTCTATTATACTAAAAATAATAGGATGATCAGTTTTCATCGACTCAAGTGCTTGTAAGCAGGACATGGAATCTGTGCAAATTAAAAACTGGCGTTGCTGTTCTTTTTCTATTTGTTCCAGTGCTAAAAACAGGGCACAAGCTTCAGCTGTGAATATTGAGCATTGTCCTGGAATACTCTTTTTGAAGCACTCTGAACCAATGACTGCTGCAGCAGATACTCGTCCATCTGATTTTGAACCATCTGTATACACTGGTACATACATTGGTAAATTGCATCGTATCTTCATAAATTCTTCCTGATAAACATTTGGGTGGATTTCCTTTTTTTTAAACTGAGACAGGTGCATTATGATAGATGGCTTTTTAATATACCATGGTGGTATAGGGCACACATGCATCACTGTTATTATCTCCAGATTAATATCCAGCTTCTCTAAGTGAGTTTTCACTCGAATTCCGAAAGGTCTGATGTATCTGGGTCTGGCTTCGTATAGGTGCTGATTTTGAGGTTGGAAAACTGTAGAATATGCTGGGTTGTCTTTGTTTGCTTTCAGCTTGACTGCATAGTTGAGAGCCAGTTTCAATCTTCTGTTGTAAAGTGACATTTCTCCTCCTGCTGTATATAAACTTTGGATTGGAGAGGTCCTGTATGCTCCAAGAGCAAGTCTCAGTCCTGTATGATGTACTGTATCAAGCATCTTTATGTATGATATCCTTGCAGATCCGTAAACTATGCTCCCATAGTCCATTTTTGATCTAATAAGTGTCCTGTAAAGTTTTAAGAGTATCACCCAATCTGCACCCCATTTAATCTTCGCTAAAACTTTTATAACATCCATTGCTTTAAAACATCTATTTCTTAAAGCTTTAATATGAGGAATAAAAGACAACTTATTGTCAAAACTCATTCCTAGGAACTTTACCTCTTTCACAACTTGTATAGGTTCTCTATCTAAAAAAAGCTCTGGATCTAAATGCATAGATCTTAAAAGACAAAAATGCATGCATACGGTTTTTGATTTAGAAAATTTAAAACCATTTAGGACTGACCAGTCATACATTTTATTTATACATATTTGAATTTGTCTCTCGATTGTGTTCATATTTTTCCCTTTATAACAAATACAAATATCATCTACATATAAGCTACGAAATATATTATTCCCAATAACATTTACAATATTATTAATTTTAATACTAAATAGTGTTACTGAAAGTATACTTCCTTGGGGCACTCCTGATTCTTGTATATGCAATTCAGATAACACATTTTTAATACGCACACGAAAAACTCTATTGGATAAAAAATTTGCAATAAAATTAGGCAAATATCCTCTAAAACCCATCTCATGTAAATCTTTTAAAATACCATACCTCCAGGTAGTATCATAGGCCTTTTCCAGATCAAAAAAAACTGCTACTATGTGCTCTTTTTTAATAAAACCATCTCGTACAAAAGATTCTAATCTAATAAGATGATCAAGAGTACTTTTCCCTCTTCTAAACCCACACTGATATTTATTAATCTTCTGTTCTTTTTCTAAAGTCCACACCAATCGATTATTAATCATTCGTTCCATTGTTTTGCAAAGGCAACTGGTAAGTGCTATTGGACGATAATTATTTGGATCGGAATGATCTTTTCCTGGTTTAGGTATTGGTATAATTATAGCTTCCTTCCAAAAAGCTGGTATTTCTCCTGATTTCCAGATATTGTTGAACATATTCAGTAGAATATGTAGTACATTTTGAGGTAAATGTTTTAAAAACTGATAATGAACTTTATCAGGTCCAACTGCAGTATCTTTGGAATTTTTAATAGCTTTTAAAAGTTCTTCCATATTAAAAGGTTGGTTATATGATTCAGTGTTATCTGAGGAAAAGTCAATTTTTCTTTGTTCCTGTTGTCTTTGTATTGATTTGAATTCAGGCAAACCATTTTCTGAAGATGAATTTCTTTCAAATGTCTTCGCCAAATTATTGGCAATATCCTGCTTCATTGTTAATACTTCATTTGGGAGTTTCAAATGTTGTATTTGCAATCCTCCTCCTTTGTTTTTCATCTTCCTTATCATATCCCATATTTTCTTTGTTGGGGTCTGCGATGTTAAACTTGATACATAGTGTTTCCAACTCTGCCTTTTTGTTTCGTTAATGATTCGCCGTGCATGCGCTCTTGATATTTTCAGTCTGATGAGATTTTCTGTTGTTGGATGTTTATTAAAAAGCCTTTCCGTCTTCTTTCGATCAGCAATAGCCTTTTTACAATCTTCATTAAACCAAGGATTTTTCCTATGATGAGGTTTTACTGATGTTTTTGGAACAGATTTTTCTGCTATTTCAATAAGTATATCTGTAAATTTCTTCAATGGATCTTGATGTTTTTGCCAGTCTATGTTGAACTTCTCATGACACAGTGTTTGGAAAATATGCCAGCTTGCTTTTTTTATTTGCCATCTTGATGTGTCTTGTTGGATATCTTCTTCAATATATGTTATAATCAATGGAAAATGATCACTTCCACAAAGATCTTTCCAAACTTTCCATGACAAGTCAATTATTATTTGCGGTTCACACATAGTTAAATCTATAGCAGAATATGTTCCGTATCCTGGATGCAGATATGTATTTGAACCATCATTTAGTAAGCATAAATCATTTGTATCCATAAACTCTTCAATTCTTCTTCCTTTAGTGTTGGTATGCCTCCCTCCCCAAAATGTGCTATGACTATTAAAATCACCCATTAACAAATATGGTGATGGTAGTTGTTCAGCCATGTTGTTCAATTCTTGTGTGGTCACAGCAGTGTCGGGGGGTATGTAAATAGAGCATATAGTTACAGCTTTATGAGTGGTTAAACGTACTGCTACTGCTTGTAGGTTGGTTTTTATTGATATGGGACTATGAATTATATCATGTCTCACTAATATTGCTGATCCTCCAGAAGGGCGTTGCTTATTTTGACCAAAACAATTATAAATATTATAGTTTTTAAACGTTGGTTGACTTTTTGTTGTTAACATGGTTTCTTGAAGGCAGACAGCAATGGGATTAAAAATGGTTGCCAGTTGTTGCAATTCTGAAAAATTTGCCTTAAATCCTCGACAATTCCACTGAATTATATGATTTTTCATTTTCAAGTAGGCAAGACAAGTATCTGGCCTTTACTTTTGCATTTTGGTGACAAACTTCGACTTCGTAAATTTACAGTCTCTTTCATTTCAATGTCATTACTCTTTGGATGTTCAGTCTTTTGAGTTTTTTTCTCTGCTGGTTGATTCTTTTCATTCGATTGGCTCTTTTTTCCTCTTGATGAATGGTTGATCTCATTCGAATATCTTTCATCTTCTTTAACTTGTTTTTCTTTGGGTATTGGTTGACTCTGCGTTCCTTGATTCTTCTTTTTGATTATAACAGGACTTCCTTGACTGATCTGTTGTGGTTTCTCACAATTCACCCAGGTCAAATCAGTCTGACAGTGAATGTTGCTCGTGGTTGGTTTCACAACAGAAGCATATGTTTTCTTCAAACTATAAAGGGGGGATTGGTCAACCCTTTTCCGTGCTTCCATATAGCTGATCCTTTCAACACATTTCATTCTTTGTATTTCTTTTTCCTTTATCCAAACAGGACATTCTTTTGTTGAAGCAGGATGATTCCCTGAACAGTTAATACATTTAGATGGCTTTGAACATCCTGATTCGTGTCCTTCTTCTCCGCAATTACAGCAAGTTCTTTTTCTTTTACAGAAAGTAGATCCATGACCAAACTTCTGGCAGTTGTAGCATCTCAGAGGGTTTGGAATGAAGATACTGACCTTTACACTCACATATCCGATCTGAATCCTCTCGGGAGGTTGTGGTTTATTAAAAGTCAGAATGTATGTACCAGTTTTAATTATTTGTTCTTCTTTTTTGATTGTAATCCTCTTGACATTTGTCACATCTTGTTGGTTTAATTCAGATGCTATTTCAGCCTCATCCATGTCCTGAAGTTCTCTAGTGTGTATAACGCCTTTGCTGCTATTCAGTAATGGATGATAAAAAGCCTTTATTGGAACATTTGCCAATATATTTGCACGCAGTATATTTTCAGCATGGCTTTTCTTTGAGCACTCCACCAATATCTGCCCAGATCTCAGCTTTTTCACGTCTTTAACGGTTCCTGCTATTCCTGCTATGCCTTTCTGTATTGCAAATGGAGATAATTTTGTAAGAGGCATATCTGATATCTGTGATTCTAGCAATACAAATCTATGCCAGTTCTCATTTTTATGGGAGTTACTGCATCCAGCATCTGAATCATCGTCCATCAATTGTTCTGTCATCCGTCGTTTTGGGTTTTTTTTATTTGCCATATTTGTATTTATTTTTATTCATCACTTCTGCTCCTCACCCACCTTGGAGTCCAACAAGGGGATGCACAGAGCCGCGGTAATCCTCCAGATATGCACCAAGGATACAGTAGTGATATACTTGAGCAAAAAGAACAAAAATTCATTTCACTCAATTGACCCTAAGCCAAGGACCTATTCGGTACTTCTTGACTAGCCGATTGGTTGGACCGGGTCTTTCCAACCTCCCGTCTATGTGAATTCAAAGCCAAAGTATTGTGTTGGATCTGAAGTAGCCGCAGCATACACATTCCTCAAATACCAGGTTCTTGTCCTCCCCAGACACGGGTTGCAACTTACGGCAAAGAAGTCGCCCCATTTGTCGCCTCTTACGATCAGCAAGGGGGGTGCTAGGGACCTATTCTACCCCGGGTCCCCACGGGGAAAATAATTCGAAAAAGTCAACTAATATACTTTAAATATATATATGAATTTCTATCTGAAATATTTTTCTGAAATTAGTCTTTTTCCTATCTATTTTTGTTCAGTTACTTTACTTTAAAGGCAATGAAAATAATCTACAGTATTCGTCCACATAAAAATTACATTTCAGAATTTGCACACAGATGCCAGAGAAAGATGCATATTTTAGCAGAACATTTCAGATGGCACTTAGAGACATTTGCAATATAATATAGGGAATAATATAATAATTTTATTCCCTATATTAGTTCAATGTTTGAAAATCTCCATCTAAACCTCTGTCTTAATAAAAAAAAGTAAAAATAATTGTTAAAAAAATGAAGAAAAAACTCATAAGTATACACTAGGAATCCGCCAATTAGTTTTGAAAGGCAATCAGAATCAGACATAAAAAGTAATCATCAAGAACGCTGCATCACTAATATCAAGACAATACAACAACATTACACATCATGTCCTTCCAGATGTGAAGTACACTAAGTGCTTTCAGCCGAAGTACATTAACAGTGCAGTGATTACAGAGAGGATGCAGCTGGAGAAAGCTGAGGTTAAGTGTGTTTAGTTGGTAAGTGGGCAGCTGGTTTTCATTAACCACCCACAGAGAATACGGTAAAAGAGCAAGCATGAGTTAGTTAAACTATGTTTGTGTGTTACAGACCAAAGTCGGCCAGCTTCAGCTCCCCGCGGTCATTGATCAGGAGATTTTGGGGCTTGAGGTCTCGGTGAAGGACTTTACGTCTGTGACAGTAGTTTAGACCTCGCAACAGCTGAAACAGGAAGAGCTGAGACAGAAAAAAACAAACGTTAGGACATAATCTCTGACTGACGTGTGCTACATGTACAGTTGAAGTCAAAATCATATATAATATTTTCTTTTTCAAATATTTCCCAAATGATGTTTAACAGAGCAATTAATTTTTCACACCATTTCCGATAATATTTTTTTCTTCTAGAGAAAGTCTTATTTCTTTTATTTCAGCTAGAAAAAAGCAGTTTTTTAATTTTTTTTAAACCAATTTAAACTCAATATTATCAGCCCTCTAAGGGTGCTTTCACACTAACACTTTTGGTCCGCACCCGGGTTCGCTTGACGTCATAGTACGGTACGTTTAGCTTGTGTGAACACGTCTTCTGAACTTCTGAACCGTACCCGACTCTGCATGAAAGAGGTGGTCTGGGGTACGGTTCCCACGAACTCTGGTCCTGTACACTTCTGGTATGAATGCAATCGTACCAAATAACGGAAGTGAACCGATGTTAATGACGTATAATTTGGTCGACGCGTCGCGGTCGCGATAGACAACACATTTCCAAGTTGAGCAAGAAGAGTTCAATATGGACATCGGAAGAAACCGAAGATTGAGTAAAAGGAAAACGAATTTGATGTGAGCATGTCTTTCCATTTTGGCGCTTTCGTGACTGTCACCTAGCAACAGCCGTAAACAAAACAGCAGCTCGATGACGCAAGCGTACTGAGGTGCAGAAGGAAAAAAGACAGTGGCTGTTTATCAATTTCAAGAACGCAGAGAACGGACTTGTGTTCTTGTGGAGGTCTTACCAGGTCACATCGGGAAACGAACTCGGGAGACCATGAGGACAGAGAACGCGTCCTGTGAGAAATGAGATGCTGCGTTCTTCCTGATGGTCATATGACCCTTACGCGTCTCTAAACGACAACTACTTAAACATTACAGAATTCATTATTGTTTTCCCCCGTTTCACAATATATACTCTGCATAAAGACATTATAAATATACAAATAAACACAAACACAAAAAAACACAAATAAAACAGATTTTAATACGGATTTCAACAAATAAACACCCTTAATGTGTTCATGCCTTTATTATGATGTTCATGGTAATGTTTACTTTTTTACCGTCTTATTTAGGGAAACTCCTGAGGTAAATAAGTACATGTGTTTTGAGAAACAGATTTAAAAGACATACCTTAACATTGTGCATATGAATGCTGTTTCCACAGTCATCAAGGTACTGCTTCAGATCTTTATCCTATGAGATGAACAAAGATTTTAAAGTTAGTGTGAAATAGTGTGAAATGAAAATGTACAATGTTTATCTTGCTAGCTCACATTGTTATTCTTTAGATTATTATTTTTTTCAGTCAACGACCTGCTCAGACTAATTGTTTAGTATATATTTTTAATGTGTTTAAATTAAATTATTTCTTTTCATTGCACCTTTTAATAAAACTGTAGATTTGTATTTAAATTCAGTCAGTTTAAGATGCTTCTTTTTTGTGCTAGATTAAAATATCATCTCTTAAATTTACGTCTATGATTATTTCAAATCAAACAAGCCATTAAGTAATTTAAACATAATTAGCAAATGTTTGTTTGCACTTGACTGTACTGTAACCACTTCAAATTCTGAACAGCATTCAGTTTGGAGAGCTCCAGTTTCCAAATAGCTTCTGCAGCAGCAGATGACTGTGTGTGTGTGTGTGTGTGTGTGTGTGAGATCATGAGTACTGTAAAAAAAATGTGTGGAGAGATCTGTGAAACATGCACATGTGACTGACTCACCAAGTACTCGAACACAAGCGTAAGAGACTTCTGAGTGTGGATGATGTCATGAAGAGTCACAATATTGGCGTGTTTCAGGTCCTTCAGTAGAGACACTGCAAACACACGGAGAGAGACTGGTTATTCCTCAAACACACGGTTATTCACTGATAAATGTCAAGAGCAAGACAGACTGGAGAAAATATTATGGCTGCATAACACTTGGTTTTCCCAAAGCAAATCATCCCAGGGTTCTATGCTAGATCAGTGGTTAGAACTGGTTTGGCCATGGGACCCACATTTTTACATGATCATCAAGCCGCGACCCAAATTTTTAGGAACTGTAATATAATTTTAGGAATTAGAATTAATTTTTATTTATTTGTTGAAATAAAAACCCACTGAAAATGTTCCTGCGACCCACTTTTGGGTCGCGACCCACCAGTTGAGAAACACTTTTAAGAAGCATCTGTGCTCCTAATTTAAAGCAAATGAAATATGACCACAAAATGTAAGAGAGACATTTTTAAAAGGATAGTTCACTAAAAAATGAAAATCTACTCACCCTCAAGTGGTTCCAAACATTTTAAGTTATAACATTTCATTTCTTTCTTCTGTTTGGAAGCAGATATTTTGAAGAAAGCTGGAAACCTGTAACTACTGACTTCCATAGTAGGAAAACAAATACTGTGGAAGTCGATGGTTACAGGTTTTCAGCATTTTTCAAATTGTCTTCTTTAGTGTTCAACAGAATAAAGAAACTCATAAAGGTTTAAAGCAAGGCTAGGTTGAGTAAATGATTTTTTTGGGTGAATTATGCCTTAAAAGTTAATCTTAGACTAAATTGCATGTTTGAGAAGACTTAACTGAAAAAAAAAACTTATCTTAAATATAACATATCTTAAAATACATCAGTGACATTGTGTTGTCAAGGTCATTTTAATAAATACTGCTTAAATACCCTAAAGCAGGGCTATTCAATTGGCGGCTCGCGGGCCAACAATTTGTTCTGGCCCTCCCATTAGTGTGACCAAGACATCAGAAATAAATTTAGTTCAGTCGAAAAACTGCCGCTATAGTTACGAAGTTGAAGGCTGCGCAGAGCATGAGTCACCTGACATTAAGCGAGTGGAGTGGGCAGCCGAAAACATTTGGATATGTGTAGAAAAGGCCTTTTGTACAATGCACTGATATCGTTGTTAGCGATGCAACGATTCACTGATTTTAATTCGTCACGGTTAATTAATCGTAAAGGTAAATTAAACGGTTAATTAATCGCTTCTCAATGCCGCGTTTCTGTTGCACAGAACGAAACTGCTGCAATTAAAGTAATGCCACCAGTGCGCCAGTTTAAAGTTCTGAGCTTGTACGCCGAGGCCAATACACACGCACACTAAATTAACTATTACTGAATTAACTACACACTGAATTAATACCTTTCCGCGCGCAAGTTTAAATCCAAAGTGGAATATATGCCAATGTGCGCGCGCAAGCGGAGCAACGCGCTCGCGGCTTTCCGAGGACACGCAGTAGAAAACATTTCATGCTGTAGCGGTGAGGTTGTGCATGGCTGTCAGTGTAACGTAAACAACAAATATGTTAGACGAATTATTATTAAAATGATTAATTATGGATGAACGCAGATGATAACAACTGTTAATCTAAATACTTACCTAAAATAAAGCTTAAATTTACATTAGACGTGATAACCGTCAAACCATGATTATTCTTCAGACTATAATTGTACAAAATCTATAATTGTTGCATCCATAATTGTTATGCAGATCAGAACAACATATGAATGTGTTTGAATGTAGAAAAAGCCTACTTAAACAATGCACTGCTTTTGTTGTGCTTTGAAATAACATTTGAATGCTTGTTTAAAAAAAACTTCTTGTACAATGCACTGATATTATGTAGTTTCAAAATACAACATAGTAACATTTTAATGTAGAAAAACCAACGTGGGTGTCTTAAGGAGCAAAAATGCACCATATGCAGTTGTGTCCTCACTCATATTGCAAGTCACACCTCTTCTGCCTTTCGTTTGGGATGCTTTTCATGAACTGGCCCCCATGACAAACTAATGGAATAATAATAATAAAGAGTTTTGTATGTGTTTTTTTGTTCATTTTCACATCCTAAAAATGAGTCATGTACACAAACCTTACACACAGAGTCTAATGCGTATTAATTAATATGTTGTGCAAAAAAAGCAAAACATATTAGACAAAATACAAAACATTTTTTTGTTCTCCTCTCTTCTTCAAAATAGATAAAGGAGGAATAATTCTTCCATGAAGAGGAAGGAGAGTTCACCTCCTTATCAAAGAGCTGCACGGGATTACATATTAACTTTGTTTGCCAAAAAGTGCTGTGTGCTAGAAGTGACAGCATTCTGGATTTTGGCTTTCCTCCACATTTCATGGTGCAGAACAAAAAAGTGTTGATGGTGAATTTAGTGATTCGCGTGCTAATTTAGAACATCCTAGATTTAAGAGTTACAAACGTCTGTCACTGTGCAAGCATGCTGGAAATTTGGGGCAGTAGTTTAGAGATCTAATTTTAGTGCTGATCCACTACGGCAGGCTTGTAACCCACCTTCTCTAATGGCAGTGCATGGAGCTCCTTCCTCGTGCTCCAAACGGATCTCCTTCAGAGCCACCAGGTTATCCGTCAACTTACTGCGGCCCTTGTATACTGTAGCGTAGGTGCCCTGGGAGAGAAATAGAAGAGACATTGCACAGGAATATGAATACTACTTTAAACGGGAGACTTTAAGGATTAAAATAATGACAACTATCGTACTAGAAGGGCTGCAAAATGTGTCACAAAATTATCTTTATCGCGATAATAGTACATTTCGCAGACATGAGGGATAAATTATATTTATTTTATGCACTGGTACAGTAGTTTATCTAAATTTGACCAATCAGATGGGGCCTTTGTATCTTTATTCCCATCTCCCCAGCAGTTGCTGTTCTGCTATTGGCTGAAGCAGCCAAAAGGTGGACCAAGAGGTGAAATTAAATGCTTATGATGGGACGACAACAGCTAATCAGAGTTAGAATATCTGCTGAGGTTTCACTCATTCATAATGTTTTAAGGATCAAATGTTTGCACATTCAATCAGAAGTAATTAGGTGTGAAAAATATCTTGTACATTTTTATCTTAATGCAATTCATTAAATAACTGATTTTAAAAAAACATTAAAAAATTGCATTTCTCTAGGGAAATACAGGGTTCATACACATTAGTACTACTAAAATTCAATGACTTTTCTATGACATTTCCAGGACTTTCAAGTAAATTTTCATGACCTAATGTTTCATGTAATGTCCATGTTAAATAATAAGAAAAACGTCCGTTGTTCAAAGTTCAAAGTAATGTTCAAAGGTATTACAGCATACCATAAAACATGCAATAAACTATTTAGTTTAAATGAATCCTTATATCTATGTAAAATGTATTTAGATAATTTTCACACAGCACTAACTTATATATTTAAGTATACAGACATTTGTTAAACTAATTTCCATGATGTTTCCAAAACTTTGTGGGCTTTTCAGTTTTTCCAAAACTTTTCCAGGCCTGGAAATGCCATGTCAAAATTCCATGACTTTTCCAGGTTTTTCATGACAGTAAAAACCTGTCATGAAAACATGACATTATCGCAATACTCAACAATGGACCTTTTATAAGCCTGTTTTACAGCATGCATTTTAACGGCAATCAGCATCTTAAATTCTTGAAAGTTTTTAATATTTAGATTTTTCAAAAAGCATCATCTTTGCTCCAAATTACAAAAAAAAAAAATAGCGCTTGTGTGACACAACACGCGAAGTTGAGCGGGAGAACCGAATATGATTTGATTTAGTTTTTATTTATTGTTATGACTGGAATTGAGGTTATTTAATCTTTATTTTTTCATGTTGTCTGTTTTTAAAACAATTCATTACATTTTGTTTATCAAGCAGTTAGTACTACTGTGTACAGTATGTGTTTAACTAGAGTTGAGGTTAGTTCATCTTCATTTATTTTACGTTGTCTGTTTTAAAGACAGTTTTACTACAGTTTTATTTATTAAACTTAATACTATGTTATTTCATTGTGAAATGTTTTGTTATGCACTGAATACATGTAGAATGTGTGTATGTAGCCTGTTGGAAAAAGCAAAAACAGCTGCCAAAAATCGCAAAAAAAAATAAATTAATAAATTAAAAATAAATAAATAAATAAATCGCAATATTCGCTCCAAAAAAATAAATAAATAAAATAAAATAAAATCGCAATATGATTATTTTGTCCACATTGCTTAGCCCTAGACAGGACAGTAAATTTGACATTGTTCTCCCCTCTGACTGCCGTCAGTCTCACACAATTTTTTTTTCTTTTTCTGAAAGTCTTTATAACATAATCATGGAGATTTCCTTTTATTATTTGAGCAAATAGGACTGTTAAAAATATTTGTTGTACTCTCCCATTCACTGCGCTCTAAGTTTTCCCAACTATGACAACTTCCGCTACTGAGAAACCCGGAAATGTGAAGAGTCTATATCGCATATTCTATAGCACTAACTTTTGGGAAGAGGTTTCGCAGCATTAAATGCAGAACCACTAGGTTCTACAGAACTGGCCATCAGACTGTTAAACTCTTAAAGGGTCACAATTTATTTATCTATGGTTACTTTTATATTGTTCACTCTAAAACTTGCACTATTGTGATCTGCACAGTAAATACGCCTGATGATAAGGACTGTCAGTCAGCTGCTATGTTTATGATATTTTTTTTTTGTATTATATTATTTATTTTTTTATTTAGGTTTTTTTTTTATTGAAACTGCAGATCTAATGCTATGCAGTTTTGTTCTGTGTATAAATGCATGTGAATGATAATAAAGTAAAGCTAATTTTTCATGCAGCCCTAGGTATTAAGTATGAACCACAGTGGAAAAGCCTCCAAAATGAGCCGTACCAAACCAAACTGCGACATACCATGTGAAAAACACCCTGAAGGGACAGTTCTCCCAAAAATGTAAATTTACTCAATGTAAGTTCATCAACTCTATGTAAGTTTATCAACCCATAAGTGGTTGCAAACCATTTTACGTTTGTTTATTCTGTTCAACACAAAAGAAGGTACAATACTATGGAAGTCAATGGTTACAGGTTTCCTGCTTCCTACAAAGCATCTTCTTTTGTGTTCAATAGAAAAAAGAAAGCAAAACAGGTATTAAAGAAGTAAACCGCGAGTAAATGATGGCAGGCTTTTAGGTTTTGGGTGAACTGTCCCTTTAGGGCTGATCCTAACAACATATTAGGCCATACAAGACTTAATACGCAAAGTTGCCTGAAAATATATTAAGCTACTATGTGAAACAGATGATGAAGTTACCTCTCCTAGTTTATCCAGTTTCACGTACGTCTCCAGCTTCCCAAATCCGATCTCAGACTGCTCACACAAAGACAAAAACTGTGTCAATAACATGCTCCTAAAAAGCAGCACTTAAACAACACTGGGATACAGGGCAGAAAATTTCAAAGGCATTCATGTGAACTCATTAGAAAGCACCCAAATTGCTCTGCTCCCGTTTCAGACGGATGTGATGCGCTGGTCGAAGAGGTTTATGTAATGCATGCGGAAAACATGAGCTAAAACAGCCCTCCCCTAAAATAAATTGGGAGCAACTGAAGTGTAACAAATGAAGTGTTTTTAAAAACGCAACACAGATCAAGCGTGCGTCAACAGCACTGAATAAACATCATGCTCAGGGTTTATCTGTCAGATCAAGGGCAAACTGAAGTCATGCTACTTCATGATAATGAATCAAGAACAATCTTTACCTTCTTTTAGGAGTCATATTTCACATTATTATTATTATTATTATTATTATTATTGTTATTATTGTTATTATCATTATTATTATTATTATCATTATATTACTATAATAATTATTACTATTTCTTTTTTTGCAAAAGTAAAATTGTATTGGTTACAATTAAATGGTGATTTTTTTTTTCAAGAATTATTCATATCCCCTTCCAACATCCAAACCTTGTCATAACTTGTTAATGATCCCTCATTTTGCCTTGTAAACTAGTTAAAGGCACACCTTAAATACAATGCGAGTTACTTAAGATCAGTGTTGGGGTAACTCATTACAAGTAATGCGAGTTAGTTACGAAACAAATAGTACTTTTTCTAAGTAACAAGTAAAGAAACGCATTACTTAAAAAAAAAGTAATAATATTTAAGTTACTTTTTTGAAAACGTATCGAGAGTTACTTATTAGTTTAATTAATTAGCTTTTAAAAAATAAACTGCTGAAATAAAATTTAAGTAGTCACAATGACAATGAGAATGTGTTCATTCATTTGAACACATCAAACAATAGGACAAGGAGATTGTCTTGGTGGACAGTGATTTCACTTAAAGGGCACCTATTTTACCTTTACTTCAAGATTTAATATAAGTCTTTTGTGTCTCCAGAATGTGTCTGTAAAGTTTCAGCTCAAAAACAAAACAAAACATGGAGCTGTTTTTGTGGCCTCTGCCCTTGAATGCTAGTTTGCCCCGCCCACCGTATCCACATGCCTGTCAGAGTGTGCCTCAGTCTCCGCCTCGGCGTCGTTTGATAACAGACAGACATGAAGGAGACACATACAGCACACGTGTTTTACTGTGCACGCAAATGTGACAGTAAACATGTGGTGATAAAGACGGTAAAATAGATGTAATCCATTACAAACATGCACTGATTTAAAAACGTTTTAAACTTTCCTGATCACATCTGATGATGATTGATGATCACAGTGAGCTGAACAGATCTTTTAATCCTGGTTGCTTTGTGCATATCCTGTCTTGTTGATATAATTATACGCCTTACTACTGAGATATGTTAATACGCAGCTGTCAATCAATTTGGTGAGCGGGGAAACTGCACAACTACATCACGTTGTGGTCGGCCTCAAAGCGGGAGGGATTTGGATCCCATTTTAACATCAGGAAATTAAAAAGACACTCATTGTCTTTATATCACCACAATATGACTGTGGACACACTACACCTACACACAGTTCTGTCCAAACAGTTTACAAAAGATGATTTTCATCATAGGTGCCCTTTAAGACAAATAGTACAAAACCAGCAAACATATTGCTTTAAACTTTCAATAATCTGTATATACGGCATGTATAGCTCTGGGGTAAGGAAGTTCTCAGATAACATTATCCTAAAACATAATTTTATGATGTGTTTTTTAAAGGTGAATGAAGGTTATACAGTGTTTTAATTGCAAAAATACTCTATTTAAAAAAGAAAGATAAAAAACAACTAAAAGAAATCAAGGCTCAGACAAGTCAGAAAAAGTAACGGCAAAGCAACTCAAAAGTAATGTAACATTACTTGCCATAAAAAGTAACTAATGCATTTTTTTTGTTTGGGGGGCACTCAATATTGTTATACATTACTTACAAAGATACTTTTAAAGATATAGCTTAAGACAGATTTTTGCACTTGTTTATGCACTTGTTTGTTTCAGAATTTGTTTAGAACTTGTTTTTAGCTGCCTATGAAAGAAATGACTAGAAATAATAAAAGGGCAGAAAACGGTCAAACTACTTGCTCTACAAACAAGTAAACAAGTGTTCATGACTATACATAAGTAGAACGTTATAATAAGAAAATATCATTTTGAAACACCAAGCAGCATAACAAGCTGCTTTTAACGTCTAAAAATCAATGGAAGTGAATGAGACCAGAAGTACCAGGCCAAAGATTCAAATCCAATGTCTGCAAGCGCTTGTATGTGATGAATAAGGTCGATATTCTTCTTATCTAAAGTTTTAAATGATTCCTATTTGTTTTTACTTACTATAGCTATAACTTATATTGCTATAAAATTGTGTTTTTACATAATAAACTCCTTAAATTAGATTCTTATCGATATTGTTCTTATTTGTTTAAAATCACGGACAGTTGTATAAGCATTTCACTTCATATCGTACTGTGTATGAATGTGTATAGGACAAATACAGTGAAACTAAAATCAAATGCATGTCTATAAAGCAGTTTCTCAACCACATTCCTGGAGGACCACCAGCACTGCATGTTTTGGACGTCTCCTTTGTCTGTCACACTCATTACAGGTCTTTCAGTCTCTGCTAATGAACTGATGATATGAATCAGTTGTGTTTGGTTAAGGAGGCATGGATATGTGCAGAGTTGGTGGCCTCCCAGAAACATGGTTGAGTAACACTGATCTAAAGGATATGCAAACCTGTAATAATCTTACAACTAGGATTTAGTTTCTTCATGCATTTACATACAGTTTCTTCTTTTGATTTGTGAGATGATATAGGACCAGGACATTTCACTCATTTTACCGGTGACATTGTGCTACAAATATTCGGATAATTTTGTTTTAAGCAGCTAGACATGCAATGAAAGTTTATTTTGTCTATGTGTCTGCAATCATTTCAAAGCACTGATAGTGTGACCCTGAACAAACAAGACAAGTCAAGGAGAAGAGAAAAGGGAGAGAGAGAGAGAATGGAGGCATATTCTGGGAGAGAACTAAAGTCTGATATCAACAGCAGCAATGTACGCATTGGCATGTCACACTGGAAACACAGAGAGTCAGCCAGTGGTCAAAACTAGTCAGAAACATTATTATAAGCCATCTGAAAGAATGTACAGTTGTGTATTGTTTATTTTTTTATATAATAATATTCTCTCTTAATACCTTTTTAATAAATCATGTAAGACTTTTCATAGTTTTTTTTTTGTATTTGTGCATGTTCATTCATTCATTTTCTTTTCGGCTTAGTCCCTTCATTAATCCGGGGTCGCCACAGCGGAATGAACCGCCAACTTATCCAGCATTTGTTTTACGTAGCGGATGCCCTTCCAGCCACAACCCATCTCTGGGAAAGTATTTGTGCATGTATTTATCAAAATTATAATTGTGTGTATTTATGTATTATATTAACACTTTATGATTTTATTCATTGTTTATGTAATCAGGGGTGGCACGGTGGTGCAGTGGGTAGCATTGTCGCCTCACAGCAAGGTCGCTGGTTCGAGCCTCGGCCGAGTCAGTTGGCATTTTTGTGTGGAGTTTGCATGTTCTCCCCGTGTACGTGCGTGGGTTTCCTCCGGGTGCTCCGGTTCCCCCCAAAGTCCAAAGACATGTGGTATAGGTGAATTGGGTAAGCTAAAATGTCCATAGTGTATGTGTGTGAACGAGTGTGTATGGATGTATTCAAGAGATGGGATGCAGCTGGAAGGGCATCCGCTGCGTAAAACAAATGCTGGATAAGTTGGCGGTTCATTCCGCTTTGGCGACCCCAGATTAATAAAGGGACTAAGCCGAAAAGAAAATGAATGAATCAATGAATGAATAAATAATTTTATGATCTATTGGATAACGATATATTATTTATATATTTTTTAAATTAATATATGTATATATACGTCTTTATTATTATTATTTTTTACTACTACTGTTTACTGTGTTGTTATTATTATTATTATTATTATTATATATGCATGTTCTTTATAAATGCTTTGGCAATACATTTGTAATATTTGTCATGCCAATAAAGCAATTATTGAATTGAATTGAGTGAGAGAGAGAGAGAGAGAGAGAGAGAGAGAGAGAGAGAGAGAGAGCAAGAGATGGCAAATGACGGATAGAGCAAAAGAAAACAACGGTGGATAGATGGCATGAGGCTAAAAGTGTAAATGAAAAGTTGATATTTCCTATAAAATATATGATGACATAAACTGATGTTAGAAACAGGCCACACTCGTAAGCCGCACAACCTTACAACAAATACAATTGGAGCAAAACATAATAAAAATAAAAAAATCGAAACTGTACAGGAAGTGTACACAGAGCAAGAATGATGTGTGAAATAAAAAAGGAAAACCAACAGAGAGACATTACCAGCGATACTCGGCGTAATCTCCGGCTGAGCGGTTTGTCAAACAAGGGGCTGTTGAGGCTGAATTTCTCCAGGTAGCCATCAGGAAGCCGGATATCGGCAGGCAGAGAAAGACGTTTGTTTATGTCCTGAGAGGAAAGGAGGAGAGTGGGGGACCATTATTAGTTAAGGCCTAAAGCTTTCGGTACACTCCATAGGAGTAATAACCCATCAGGCCCGCAGGCTAGTCATCTAACTGATGGGTACCATGCCGTGGAGCATTTTCAGTACCCACAATGCACCATTAGTCACGGACAACTGATGTAACTTCAATAGAATGAAAAAAAGCTAATGGCTATTATGTGGTACCCGCTTTAATTCAAGCAAGCAAAACAAAAACAATGGTAAGCTACGGAAAATGGCATGTTTTTATTACACGAACACATCATGTATTATTCACAGCTCTAAAAATAGTGTCACATCAGGAACATCAACGTACCTCTGTGGAAATTTTGCGACCGGGGTTGTTCCTCAGACGAACTCGGACGGGACTGTGCACCTCATCGGAGGACGTGGCCGAAGCCTGATCGCTCTCTCCGTCTGAACCCATTTTTACATCCTCATGGACGATTTCTGCATTCACAGACAACAACCACACACAAAAACATTGGCACGCAATGCTGACATCCCTGCACTAATGATACCGGTGCAATGCACTGACTAAATTAAATACAACAATTCTAATCTAAATCAAAGTGATGCTGACGTATTTATCTTGTGAGACTGCAACACTTTTAAGAAGCGTTTATATGGCTCGGAGATTCATACCACACTACTGCTCTGCTGAGGAACTACTTAGCTGCTCTGAAAGGAGATCCGTCTCATACCCACACAAAAGGAAAAAAATAGAAGTCATTATCTTGCACTCTCATTTATTCACTCCCTATCCCATCCCCCCCATTAAACCATAACACAACCTCCCACCCCCTCGCTCCTTTCCACACACACACACTCTCTCTCTCAGCCTGACTATTCGTGTGTAACAGCACAGTGGTTCTCAACTGGTTTTGCTTCCGAACTCAGATTTAACAAGATTTGTCAAGAGATTTTTTAAAAATAAAAAGTTAAATATTAGTAGCACAATAAAATAAATTAATAAATAAATGTCCTGAAACTTAATTTCAAATTAAATTAATAACTTCCCACCTGATAAACAGGGAAATGTGTCACATTTTTAATAATTCTCAAGTTGTACTTTCTTTGTGCTTGCATAATTTTACTCAACTGGATTTGCTCTGGAATTAAATTAGCCATCAAGAGGCAACGTAACACCAAATATGAAATATTAGTGACACAATATATATTTTAAAAAAATGTCCTAAAACTTTTTTAAATTAAATGAATAACTTCCCACTTGACAAACAAGAAAATGTGTCACATTTTTAATAATTCTCAAGTTGTCATTTCTTTGTGCTTGCATAATTTTACTCAGCTGGATTAGCTTCAGGACTTACATTAGCCATCAAGAGGCAACGCAACACTAAATATGAAATATTAGTAGAGCAATATTAAAAAAAAAATCTGAAATGTAATTTAAAAATAAATGAATAACTTCCCACCTGATAAACATTAAAATATGTCACATTCTTATCCATTCTCAGGTTGTAAAAAAATTTCTTTCATAATTTTAGTTGTAGGTGATGCCATGTAAACCCATTTTTGTAACTATTATGTAATGAATTGTCTTATAATTCTACAACCCTAATCATATGATTTATGCGTATTTTAATGACAAAAGTCTACTAATTTGCCTGTTCAACATTATTACATTACCTGCATTTTGTGTCAACTGTTCGTTTGCCCAGCAGGGGTGGGACAAAATATCGATATTGCGAAATATAGAGGTATTTCCGCCTGCGATACATAATCGTTACTCAATCGATATTAATTATATCGAATGATGAATTAATTCCTCAGTCTTGCACTGTAGCCGCTCACCACCACATTTGACAGTTTTTTGTTAAGTGTATTTTGTTTAAAATTGGGATGCTGCTGCTTTGACTAATTTAGAGATGTGACCATTTCAGTCACAATCTGCTCTCAGCACATCAGCATTTTCAAGCTTTTTTGACAGCTGTGCACTTCTTGTTTATAGTCTATAAAATGTCCTGTTAATAAAAGAAATAAATCTTATCACTTTTTATGCATTTTCCCCCTTCATTTACACAAATATATTGGATGGTTTTCCAATGATTTATTGCAGAATCGCAATATACCATTACCGGGTGGAAAAATATCATGATAATATCATATCGTGAGATTGCCATCCCTTTTGCCTAGTAAAGTGCTTGAAAAGGCATCGAATTTGTTTGAATTGGGTGCGATATATTTAGCCTGACCAAGAGACATAAAACAACTAGTCTATGTTAGAATCTCTTTAATTTGAGTTTGGGTTAACTCACTTCGTAGGATCGTAATAATGAAAATATCTTAGTTCATTTTTTTGTACCAAAAAAGAAAGAAGTACATTTACTTTGTGTGTGTTTAACAATCATAAAGACATTTTTAAAAATCAAAACTATAGATGCTGACAAAGAAAGAATGTACATTTTGTGACTTGAGAACCCATGACAATGATGAGACAAATCAGGTATGCTTAAGCATCCTTTTAAAGAAAGTATCTCCCATATAACAGCAGAACTGTTTGTTGCACCCTAACCTAGCAATCACACTAGGATTTATCTTACAATTAAACCAAACTTAGCACCATTTTCCTTGGGTCACAGCCTACCAATTGAGAACCACTATAAAGGTGTTTGCATCCATGTTGCATTAAATGTGAGTCTAAGCTGTGCAGAAGATCTGGGAATCAATAACTTGAATTTTTAATCTGGCTTTAATTTTCTGTAGAATATTTATTATTTTATAATTTTTTTGTTATGTTGAGCACAAAAGAAGATATACTGCAGAACCATTGACTTCCATAACAGGGAAATCAACTCAACAGAACAAAAAAAAAATCTTTGTTGACAGAACTTTCAGTTTTGGATGAACTACTCTTTAATAGTACTTAAACTTTTTCATATTGCTTAACTAATTTATTTGGGGTTTCCTTCAAGCAAGTTGTCCACTGTTTCTTGTAATTAACATGTCTGTGGATACACATTTGCACAGATAAAAAAAAAAAAATTATATATATATATATATATATATAGTATTGCATCTTGTTAAACCACTCTCTATTAAGCAAATAATTGGTTTAGGAGAAGTACACAGAGAAGCTGCTATGCCATTGCTGTCCAGCTAAAATTGCATTGTTTAACAACAGGCTCATATTACAACTCCTCTAGAGTAAAAAAAGTTGAGTTTTAGCATTTTTGGATCCATTCAACCAATCTCCTGGGCAGCGTCAGAAATCACATACTACTCGAGTATGTACCACATTTGAATAAGAATTTAATGGATGACTGTTAAAAGTCCACTCTATGATGTGAGTAGTATGAATGGAACTCGGATGTACTACATCCACCATTAGTCATTATCACGTGACCTACCCGCGTCAGTTGCATCGCTTCACTCCCCTTCATGAATTCTCTGATATCATTGCATCATAGGATAGGCAAAGCATCTATTGGATGCGCACTTCTGAATCTTGCCAGACGTAGTAGGTCATCCGAGTACTTCTTGCCTACTGTTTTTCGAATACTATGAATTCAGACTTACTACTCAGCTCGCATACTCTTTTTAACGTACTCTTTAGGATGAAAGTATGCTATCAACACTTTTAGCTTAGCTTAGCATAGATCATTGAGTCAGATTGGACCATTAGCATCTTATTCAAAAATGACTCTTCTGTAGTTACATTGCCCACTATGACCGACAAAAAAATGATATGGTAGTATGGCTAGGAACTATACTCTCAAGAAACCTTGCTGTGACACAATGGCCACAGCAGGTGCAATTATATTACACAGCGCTAACGGTCTAATCCAGAGATGCTCAAAGACCCGTGGGCCAAAGTTGGCCCATAGTAACCTTTGATTAGGTCAGCAATCCCATCTGAGAAGAGATGGGAGAATGATGGGGATGGTTTAGAGATTGTCATTTCAAATTTAATATAACCTTTTAATAGTTTTTTTCATTGTTAAGCTACAAAAAAGCTAGCTGAAATGAAAGGTTTCGATTTAAATGGTTTAAATTAATAAGATTTACTTTAAAATGTACACACTGTCACACTGCAGTCAGAGGACAATGTAGAGACTTTTTGATGAATAGAAGAAAAGGAAGATTCTGCTAAACTAGTGAACTACACTGTTATAAATGTGTTTATGTTATTATTGCAATAAGTTACAATTAAAAACAGTTATACTGCATTAGTTAATACAATTCAAAGTAATTTTTTCTATTTATGTGAGATGGGAGATGACATGGAAAAGCTATGTTGCTGATGGAAGTGGTGCTAGTGAGACCAGCAGGGGGGCGCTCATCCTGCGGACTGTGTGGGTATACGCCCTAGTATATTGATGGGGACTCTATACTGTTCAGTAAGCATCGAAATTATTAGTATCATTATTATTATTATTATTATTATTAATAAATGTTATTAAATGAATTAGGAAATTACCCATGATAAACTTTAATGAAAAACAGTTTGGTATGTTTATCTTCGGCCCACAGCTCCCGATGATATTTGGTTTAAAAGTTTAGGGACCCCCTGGTCTAATCCAATTTAATGAGCTATACCAAGCTAAATTAAAAGTGTTGCTATTAGACACGCAGATTGACTGATATTATTATTTTTTAAAAGGTAAAACTCAACTGTTTGACTCTATAGGAGTCATAAAATGAGCCTATTTTCTTATAAATAAAGCGCAGTGTTCCTTTAAGAGAAGTTAATGCATCACCAATTGTTTCATTAATAAATCCAATAACTGTTCAAATTCCTTACGATTCCCATTCCTACTGAGCATCACACACACACACATCATACTGTCGTCCTGTGTTTGCATGCGCATGTGTGAGTGTGAATGTACCGAGGCGTGTGGTGTGGTTGAGATAGGAGCTGAGACTGCGGCCCAGGCTGCGTGGTCTGCGCAGGGCGCTGCTGTAGGACTGCAGGAGGGAGTGCATGCTGAAGGAACCCCCCGAACCTCTCACTGAACCCCGCAGACCACCACTGCCGCCAACTGGCATGGCCTCTGGGAGGAGGAGAGGGGAGGAGGACGACACACAGAGGAAATGAGGACGGAGGAGAAAGGGGGGAAGGGCAGAGAAGGAGGACGTAGATGTGGCAGGACACATAATGGAACGGTGCATTATGGGTAGGGAAACAAATAGAGGTGAATGGAGAAGATTAAGGAACGAGTGATATGGGGGAAATGGTAAGTGTTTGTGATTAACAGGAAATTAGGATGGGAGAAAGGTCACAGGATGAGAAGAGGGGGAGGAAAAAAAAGAGGAAATATCAAATTAAGAACAGAAAAGTCAAATTGTTTTAAGAGCATGCATTCATTTTTCCAAAACGGTTTTATTTTCAAAGAAATGAAATGTTATTTTCATAAAAATAAAAAAAAGAGGACTGATTTGAAGGAACATCTTCAGTGTTAGTAAATGAGGGCCACAATTGTTAAGGAACGACACTGATAAATTAATTTTCCCGCTGCTGGTAATTGTTTCTAACGATGCTCTGCGCTGTGGCGGCGATTAGAACGTCACACAAGGGCATCGATTCATCAGCATACGAAAGCCGAATGCATTTCACATTTGTGCAGGCTTTGGAGAAATGCCAAAACACACTACAACAGAAAGAGATGAATTTGCGGAGTCAACAGGATGATGTATTTACGCATGGTAATCAGAATATATAACATGTAGATATATACAGCTGAAGTCAAAATTATTAGCCCTCTTATTATTTCCAAAATAGTTCAACAGAGCGAGGAATTTTTCACAGTATTTCCAGTAATATTTTTTCTTCTGGAGAAAGTTTTATTTGTTTTATTTTGGCTAGAATAAAAGTATTTTAAAAAAATGTTAAAGCTATTTTAAGGTCAGTATTATTAGCCTCCTTAAGCAATATTTTTTGGATTGTCTACAGAACAAACATCATTATACAATGATTTGCCTAATTACCCTAGTTAACCCTTTAAAGGCTGATTTATACTTCTGCATTGAGTCATCAGCGTGATGCATGGCGCTTGCCTTGCGTGTAGCCGTGCATTTATACTTCTGCATGTTGTTTGTGTTGCTCAGCAATAACACTTCAGAAATGCTGGCTGTCAGTAAGTTTGTTCCTCTGTGTCGAGTTTCTTTGCCCCATTCTCCCCTGTGCCCCATAGTTTTTTACGAGCCCGTCTCAAGAGCGAGTGGTTTCGCTTTCTCACATGCACTCGCGTGCGCGTCAATATTTGAAATAACAAACTTCTTGAGCTGATGATAATAACGTGTGCTTGATTACTGACGTGCTTTTGAAACCCGATCCTGTGCGCTTGATTACTGACGTGCTTTTGAAACCTGATCCTGTGCGCTTGATTATTGACGTGCTTTTGAAACCCGATCCTGTGCGCTTGATTATTGACGTGCTTGTGAAACCCGATCCTTTAGAAACAGACAAACGCGAGACTGACACGTTCAAAAACAAAGGAGACGCCGGAAAAAGCAAAGGAGCAAATTATTGTTTCAGCAAACATGAAGAAACTGCTACGTTTAACCATTATCATCATCACCTTCTGGACTAACATGAACTCGGAATGACGAAATTACTTTCTAACAGAGGCTAGTTGTGCTGGTGAAGATTAAAGGCACAGATGAGAGGTTTGCACTGACTGTGGGCTATATTTCGTGTTGTTTTTGAACCTAAATAAGGACTAAATGTATACTGTGTGTAGCTTTTCTGTAATTGGTAACATATCGGAGACTGTATGGGGCTGTATGTGTTCATATATGCTGCATTATTTATTTTTTATAATCACGAACAGTAGGCTATTTCGCATCATTGATCTGCAGTCATAATCAGATTATGTTCATAGAAAGGTCAGTAATGATCATTTATACACCAGTGTTTATGTGTATAATAAAGCATTTGTTTTGTGAGAAGTGCTTCTCGTATGATTTGTGAACGACCCGCACAGCTTTACTGTAAAACTTTCCTCGAGCAAATATGACGTCAACTGAAACTTTCTGCCGTACACCACGCTGACCAAAGAGTACCCTTCAGCAGTGGAGACGCAAGCCTGATAAAGGTGACCCGAACCGTATCGTACCGTACTATACCACTTAGTTGAAGCGAGCCATAAAATGGCGACTCTTGACGCATTCCTTCCAACAGACAACAATAGCGTAGACGACATCTAATGTAAATATCAAAGGCTGCACCGGATTCTATGAATGCGCTTGACGCAGAAGTATAAACCAGCATTAAATGGCACTAGTATTAAGCTGAATACTACTAACCTGAAAATCATCTAGTAAAATATTTTGTACTGTCATCATGACAAAGACAAAAGAAATCTAGAAATACTAGAAATGAATCATTAAAATGATTTTGCTAAGAAATGCGTTAAAAAAAATCTCTCCATTCCATTTGGGGAAAAAATATACAGGGGGGCTAATAGTTCCAACTTCAACTGTATTATTGGCTTGGGTGAGACGGTAATGGAGAAACTGAAGCCGATTTCGTTAAAACTGTCGAGATGAGCAGGATCTGTCAGTGCGCGGTTAGTTTGAGATGGCAAGCCATGCTGGAAGACGCATGCTGATTGGTCAGAGGGGGTAACAGCAGGCAGGAGACAGTAGCTTAGCTCAACACACGCAGAGCCATAGCCAGCCTGACGACGGACAGATTGGCTTTAAAACTCATTTCGATGTTTTAATGCAATGCTTTAATGTATGCATACACAGATCTCTCTCACAGGCAACACGAAGGGAGGCAGAGGAGAATGTATTTATGCATTCAATGACGAATGGCTGAAGACACGTCCTGTGTATAATGAAAAGAACGGGTTGAGTCTTAAAACCAGATAACCTTCTAGTTGATTCTATGGGTGGATCAGAAGCTTTAAGGTCAACATGACATCAAAATTAGCCCTATTGAAGGAATATATTTTACTCGAAAATGAATATTATGTTATAATTTATTTACTCGCATTTCATTTGTTCAAAACAAGAGTTTCTTTCTTCTGTTGAACACAAAAGAAGATATTTTGAAAAAGGCTGGATGCTTGGACCCATTGACTTCTACTATAGTAATTATTTTCCCAGCATTCTTCAAATTATCTTCTTTTGTGTTCAACAGAAGGAAGAAAATCATATAGGTTTCAAACCAGACGAGAGAGAGTAAGAAAGAAGGTAATTTTCATTTATGGGTGAACCAACCCTTTAAATTTCGAAAGAGATTACACTTCGTTTTCAGCTTTCCAATCTTTTTATTTCCTCCATGTTTATTAACAACCTTCACAATTGAAACTTACTGATTAAAAAAAAAAACAGTGTTACCTGAAAATACATTATGAAATTAAAACACTGAAAAAGTACGCTGCATGCATTTAACTGCATATAATTTTAATGACTACAAAAAAACTACTATTTCTGTTAATCCTATAATTTTATTTATTTATTTTTGTTTGTATTTGGTTAGCTGGTGTTTCAAATAGGGGCGCCACGATTCATTAGTAATCACATTTGCTAATGTGCAGATGTGATGTAACTAACTAATCTACTAATCTACTTCTGTCCCATTTCATTGTATTGCTAGACCTAATGAACATATGATACTGCCATACATATTAAGAACGAGTTATTTGGCTAATTTACATTTTTTCTATAAGTTTGTATTCTTTTTTTGTTTAACAGTTTATCAAGGTCTTGTTTACATTTCTACTTTTTCATGACACGCTACAATGACCATAAAATACACAAGACATGTCATTTGTATAGTTTTGAATGGGGAAAAAGTGTCACTGTCAATATGACGAATGAAGCCCCGCCTACTAATACAGGAGCCAATTATCGATCACTATAGACTGACGGAGAAGCTCGTATCAGACGTGTGCTTTTACGACAGTTTAGTGGTCAACAAACAAACAGGAATGTCAGTGAATATTTGCTTCACAGATATAAGAAATATATCCACATAAAGCTTGACATCTGTGCTTTTAAATGAGCCAAGGGCACTTGAAAACAAAAGCTTTTAGGTTTCGTATTCTGTATGAAAGGAACGCGAGGTACAGTCTGTCATGTCAACGCACATCACATGACAGCAATTACTCAAACGCCCACAAACTTGTAAACAAAGAGTCGCTGTCATTTCTGAAGGAGATTTGCCATCAAGACCAATTTGTGGATTACTTCAGAAGAGCAGCGCGATCTGACGATCATTATCCAGAGGATGATAATATGCAGAACAGCCATAAATGAGGTTGGTGTTGTCATTTCATTCCTTTCAAGTGCACAAGTGCATTAGCTCGGGTAACCTGAAAATATGCAGATTATGTTTGATTCGGGAGTTTAGAAATTAAATTTATGAGACGGTTGTTGTTTAATTGTATTGGTGATTCCAAATAAGTAATGGTTGGCTAACAGTGTTGGAGAATTTGAGGTTTCCCCATTTAGACAGAACGCCCGAGCATACTGCTCGAGAGGAGTTTCAAAGATGGTCGCCGAGTGAAATGACTTGCCTTAAAGGGACTTTGCACATTACCAGATGTCAATTTTGAATCAAAATAAAAAGATCTGGAGTAAAACCACAGATTTTACATCTAAAATTTTTAATTCAAAATTGCGTTTAGATTAGTTGAATGATTATTTAGTCGATTGAATGATCATTATAAATATAGCAATTAGCAACAGCCCCAATTTTAACACTATGCAGGCTTTGTTGGCTGTTTTCATGACTCGAAAGAAGTTAAAACACATTTTGTTCTACGATGCAAAATTTGTTGACCGATATGGAAAACGAGCTCTGCTGTACAGTTTTTAAACATGGAGGAAAAAAAGAAAGGTACAATAGTACTTGTGCTGCCATGGGGAATTCTGCAATAGTTCATAAAGATTATGGCAACATAATAATACTTTAATGACAACACAACGAGGCCAAATCACAACACTTTAGTGTAGCTATTGTTACATTTGTCAGGGATCCACAGATTCAAGGACTTTTTAAAAGCACTGTTAATTTTAAATCAAATACCTTTGCAATTCATACCCCCAGCATATGTAGCGCCATGACAGTCTTTACTGTACTTTATGTACTGTACTTCTGTACTTGTGATATTCAAATTCAGTTTCTGAAATATTGATTAAATGCACATTATTTGCCAGTGTTATTGTACAAGACTTAAATTCAAGATTTTTTTATTTAAGAAATAAACTTTATTTAAATTTCTTCTTTTTATGTTCTGTTTTTAACAATAGAGTACAATTGCTGAAATAAAACCATAAACAAATTTAATTTCAAATTTAATTCAAGCACTTTATGGACCTTTGTTTGTTTTTTTTTTACTTTCAAGGCCTTGAATCCATATGTCTGAAATTCCAGTACTTTTAAGTACTTTCAAGAAGTGTGTCGAGTTCTTGTTTCAAAAAGTCAGTCAGTGGTTCCACCTCATGCACATCAATAAATACAGTCATTTTTATGACCACAGCAAGAATTTAGGAGTCAATTTTAGGAGTCAATCTGCCAATTGGAACAAACAAAAATATTAAGGAGCAGCATTAAAATGTACAATTATTTTAGGGTTAACACTTTAAGCATTAATATGAACTTGAACACAAGAACTATCTTTTATGAGAGGTCATAAAAACATTTGTTGATGATTCAGATGACACTGACCCTCCTGTATGTTCTCTGTAACACACTGTCAGCAAAGAAAACACTGTTATTAAGATGTAAGCTCACAGCTCAGTTCAGATATAATTTGTTGTTGCTGTGGAATCAGCAGCTCCACTGAACAGTGCCACAGGAAACGCTGTAAAATTAAAATGTGCTATATTAAAATTCATAGCTACTCTGTTCCAGATTTACAGCCCAGCTGAAGCTAAACTCACAGATCTCACATTAAACCATGAGAGGAAATTAGCAATTCGACTAAAACTACATCTTTTAGACTCAACGTGCTGAGAATTGCATCACTTAAGAGGGTCTGTTGACAGAAATGAGGCTTTTTTTGAAGTCTGGCCATTAGCAACAATTCTGGCAACTTTCTGCCTGCCATTATATAAAAACCCTGGAACAGATTGTACAGATGGCGCTGAATTTGAGCTGTTTTCATCCCCTCCGGTAAGAATGCGCTCACACACACAAACATACACACGTACACATACGCACATTGGTTATGAGAGTCTGAAATATTACATGCCACAGAGCTTTCATGCACATCCCAATACTGAATAGGAATGAGTGGACTGGCCTCGAGATGAAACATAACTATGTTAAACGGTTTGGTTAGCTATTACTATTATTATTATTAATAAACAGTATGGAGTTAAGAATGGTCGAATGTGTTAAAACAGTGTGAAATTGAGAATGATTTGAGTACTGTGAACAGGAGGAGACTTTTGTGGAATTCTACGAAAACAGATTCCACACAGGCTTACTGATAAGCTAATGATACAATACACTGGGGCTCTGTGATTAATATAAATAAAACTGAAATTATGGTATGGCTTATTGCGATTATCAAATCACAAAGGTCATGTTTTAAATAAATAAACATAGGCAGTGTGTCACAGCACTATGTTCTTACACATGGACATCTGTAGTATTTTTCTTCTATAATATTTTATAACTGAAATATAAAAATGTAAGAAACGTTCATTCATTTTCCTTAGGCTTAGTCCCTTCATTAATCTGGAGTAGCCACAGCGGAATGAACGGCCAACTTATGCAGCATATGTTTTACACAGCGGATGGCCTTCCAGCCACAACCCAGTACTGGGAAACACCCATACACACTAGCATTCAAACATATACACTACGGCCAATTTAGCTTATTCAATTCAACTATAGTGCATGTCTTTGGACTGTGGGGGAAACCCGTGCACACGGAGAAAAACTACATGAACATGGGAAGAACATGCAAACAGTCGGGGTTTAAACCAGTGACCTTCTTGCTGTGAGGTGACAGTGCTAACCACTGAACCACCGCACCACCCCTAAAAAATGCTTATCTTTTTTATTATTTATTAGAATTTTAAAAAGGGCCACACAGCGGCGGAGTGGGTGGCGCTGTTTCCTCACAGCAAGAAGGTCGCTGGTTCGAGTCCCGGCTGGGCCCGTTGGCACTTCTGTGTGGAGTTTGCATGTTCTCCCCGTGTTGGCATGGGTTTCCTCCGAGTGCCCCGGTTTCCCACACAGTCCAAAGACATGCGGTACAGGTGAATTGAATAAACAGTGACCCCTGATGAATAAAGGGACTAAGCCGAAGAAAAATGAATTAATTAATTAAAAATTTAAATACTAACTATTGCTGTTGTTGTTGTTGTTGTTATTAATATTGTGTGCTTTTTAACAAAGAATATTTGCATCAAAATAAACATTTAGTTTAACATTTAAAATGAATTAAGAAAAACGATTAGATATTAGCACCGTAATGAATTTGTTATTACCTTTATACAGTATATCTTAAACTATACATGCATAAATAATATCCACTAAACTACTGACTCACTCTCCTAAGGCTTTTTCCCTTTTTTTTTAAAATAAGGGGTCGCCACAGCAGAATGAATTGCATATATTAAACTAATACAAACAAAAAATGTAAATAATAAAACTAATATATTTTATTTAAGTATTCATATTACAACAGAAATTATTTTTTTAATTCTGATTTATTGCTCCCTGTGATTTTTAATAAAAACTAAAGTTTGATGGTAAACATCTGAAACAGTTCATTAACACAAGCCCATAACGTTAGAATTGTAATTTCATATGTTATGTTCAATTATTATTGATTTATTATTATTATTATTATTATTATTATCATCATCCTCATCATATTTATCTTAAAATTCATTCATTCATTCATTTTCTTTTCGGCTAAGTCCCTTTATTTATCCCGGGTCGCCACAGCGGAATGAACCGCCAAATTATCCAGCATATGTTTTACGCAGCGGATGCCCTTCCAGCTGCAACCCATCTCTGGGAAACATCCATACACACTCATTCACAATTATACACTACAGACAATTTTTAGCCAACCCAATTCACCTATACCACGTGTCTTTGGACTTGTGGGGGAAACTGGAGCACCCGGAGGAAACCCACGCAACCACGGGGAGAACATGCAAACTCCACACAGAAATGCCAACTGACCCAGCCGAGGCTCGAACCAGCGACCTTCTTGCTGTGAGGCGAACATGCTACTCACTACGCCACCGTGGCGTCTTATCTTAAAAAATAGTAACTTTAAATTTACATAACTCAAAAATAACATTTATTATTGTGATGATAATAATAATAATAATAATAATATTAATAATAATAATAATAATAAGCACTTATCAACAAAAGAACGCATTATGTGCTCCCTGGGGATTTGTGTCAAAATAAAAGTTTGATGCTTTAAAAATTGATATTGAAGGCCTTTAAGACAGGCAGAAATATTACTAATTAGATTTTACAGGTAGAATGTAAAATAAAATTATCAGATTGTATCTAATTTTACTTTAACTTGCAACATTACAACTGTAAGATTTTATATTTTGTTTTGAGTCAATTTATTTAGTCAAATTTTATTGTATTTTTACAACATTTTTCCGCAAATCATGCAGCCTAAAGGGATAGTTTATGCAAAAATAAAAATTTGTCCATCATTTACTCACCCTTTACTCGTTTCAAACCTTAATAGGGGTTCTTTCTTCTGTTAAACACAAAGGACGTTATTATGAAAAATGTTGCAAACCTGTAACCATTGACTTCCATAGTATTTACCTACTATGAAAGTCAATGGATACAGGTTTCCAGCTTTCTACAAAATATCTTCTTTTGTGTTCAACAGAAGAAAGAAACTCACAAAGGTTTGGAACCACTTGAGGGTGTGCAAATAACAAGTAGATTTTCATTTTTGGGTGAACTATCCCTTTAATGGGCCATTTTCTGTGCATCACTGATCAAATGCAATTGCATCCATGTTCAGTAAAGCACTACATGCTGAATTCAGCTTTAGAAATCCAGCATCTTCCATGTGAAGCTGCAGGAGAGTGAACGCTGGCGTACCGGAATCGCTGTGGGCTCCTGTGTCCTGAGAGCTGATGGTCTCGCTCAGGCTCTTGTCCCCGCTGTTACCCCCCCGCAGCGTCAGGGACAGCTGCCGTTTGATCTTCCTCATGCGGTCCATCAGTGGGGGTAAAGGGGGCCGAGATGAGGCCGGTGGAGGGGCTGCCACTGTTCAACCCGCCCTGTCAAAAACACAAGCATGATGTTACACATTATAAAGCTGAACGATGCTGGAAAAAATAATGACACTGCGATATTTTGTTTTTCTGCTATATACTATATATATACACAGAGCTCAGAATAAAGGAGTACATCCCATTTGGAAAAGGATTTTACATGTCATATATTTTGGTGCGTTTGAAGAAAACATGTTAATTAAAGAGTTTGGTCACCGAACATCTTTTAGAAATAGCTAGATAATACATTAACATTCAAACCAAATACTGTAAGAAACAAAAAGTATTATAAAAACAGGCATTAGGGCTGCACGATATAGGGAACATTGCGATTTTTTCTGCTGCCATATACACTCACTGGCCACTTTATTAGGTACACCTGTCCAACTGCTTGTTAATGCAAATTTCTAATCAGCCAATCACATGGCAGGAGTTCAATGCATTTACGCATGTAGACATGGTAAGGACGATCTCTCTTGCAGGAAAAAAGGTGATTTAAGCGACTTTGAGTGTGGCATGGTTGTCGGTGCCAGATGAGCTGGTCTGTGTATTTCAGAACCAGTTGATCTACTGGGATTTTCACACACAACCATCTCTAGGGTTTAGAGAGAATGGTCTGAAAAAGAAAAAATATCCAGTGAGCGGCAGTTCTGTGGCCGCAAATGCCTTGTTGATGCCAGAGGTCAGAGGAGAATGGCCAGACTGGTTCCATCTGATAGAAAAGCAACAGTAACTCAAATCACCACACGTCACAACCGAGGTATGCAGCCGAGCATCTTCTGACAGATGTGCTACAGCAGCAGAAGTCCACATTGGGTGTCACTCCTGTCAGCTAAGAACAGGAAACTGAGGCTACAATTCACACAGGCTCACCAAAATTGCATAATAGAAGTTTGGAAAAACGTTGCCTGGTCTGATGAGTCTCAATTTCTGCTGCGGCATTTGGATGGTAGGCTCAGAATTTGGCGTCAACAATATGAAAGCATGGATCCATTCTGCCTTGTATCAATGGTTCAGGCTGGTGGTGGTGGTGGTGTAATGGTGTGGGGGTTATTTTCTTGGCACACTTTGGGTTCATTAGTACCAATTGAGCATCGTATCAACGCCACAGCCAACCTGAGTATTGTTGCTGACCATCTCCATCCCTATACGACCACAGTGTACCCATCTTCTGACTGCTACTTCAGCAGGATAACATGCCATGTCATAAAGTATGAATCATCTCAGACTGGTTTTGTGGACATGACAAAGAATAAAGTATTACATTGTAAAGCACAGTAATCAAATGGCCTCCACAGTCACCAGACCTCAATTCAATAGAGCACCTTTGGGATGTGGTGGAACGGGAGATTCGCATAATGGATGTGCAGCCGACAAATTTGCAGCGACTACGTGATGCCATCATGTCAATATGGACCAAAATCTCTGAGGAATATTTCCAGTACCTTGTTGAATCTACGTCACGAAGGATTAAGGCAGTTCTGAAGGCAAAAGTGGGGCTAACACAGTACTAGTAAGGTGTACCTAATAAAATGGCCAGTGAGTGTATATTGCAATATATCCTATTCAGGCAGAAATCAGCATACAATGTAATAAATTATAAGCAAATATAAATACGACAGAGCAAAAGAAAAATGTGAAAAAAACTGTTTTCTGGGGAGTCTCACAGCATTAAAATAGAAAAACGGAACAATCAAACATAAAATTACATGGTCATCATTCATTCATTCATTTTCTTTTCGGCTTAGTCCCTTTATTAATCCGGGGTCGCCACAGCGGAATGAACCGCCAACTTATCCGGCATTTGTTTTACGCAGCGGATGCCCTTCCAGCCACAACCCATCTCTGGGAAACACATCCATACATTCTCATTCACACACATACATACACTACGGACAATTTAGCTTACCCAATTCACCTGTACCGCATGTCTTTGGACTGTGGGGGAAACCGGAGCACCCGGAGGAAACCCACGCAACCACGGGGAGAACAAGCAAACTCCACACAGAAATGCCAACTGGCCCATCCGGGGATCGAACCAGCGACCTTCTTGCTGTGAGGCAAACGTGCTAACCACTCGGCCACCGTGGCGCCCATGGTCATCATTGCATAAATAATTTAAGACAATAATATAAAATACTATTTAATAATATCTTTATCCTTTAATCTGTATTAAATAATCTAAACCTGCGAAGTGACCATTGTGGATACACATATTGCAATATCGATGCTTAAACAATGTGTTGTTCAGCCCTAACCAGCATCATCTCTGTGAAAAACTGAAAATGTCAAAAGAAAGTCTAAGGATTCTATGGAGACTCTGGTGTATAATTGTGCATCCTAAAACTCCACATTTATAATGCCTCTTAGTCACTGACATTATCTTTGACAGGTACGGTATGAAAACTCTAATGAAGGACAGCTGCTTCTCACTCAAGGCTGTTCATGCTAATGAGAGACAGAGATTGTCAGTAATTGGTGCTGCTTTA
Source organism: Danio albolineatus (assembly GCA_903798035.1). Lineage (NCBI taxonomy): Eukaryota > Metazoa > Chordata > Actinopteri > Cypriniformes > Danionidae > Danio > Danio albolineatus. Next base: position 9,218,465 of record CAIGQQ010035257.1, on the reverse strand, counting down.
CCCCTTGTATGACATGACTGTTTTTATGAAGTGTAATAAAGATGACAGACACCAAAAAAAGCCCATAAAGGCATTTTATCCAGCCAGAGATCGTTTAATCCAACAATTACATATAAATTACAACAATAATTGTAACTCAATTAATTAAATATATTAATTTCATCAAGCTAGAAGTGTGTGGCAAACAGAACTGACGCTGGTTATTTGGTGCCTATGGTTAGGGATGTGCAATGATGGAAAAAATTAAATAAATAAATGAATAAAAAAAATATTTAAATCCCAATCATGAATATTTTTATTAAAATGTTTTTGATCTACAGATGAAACAAACTGTGCATTAAAGCATCTTCACTGTACGAATTAAACATGATTTGTTTCTTGTTAATGCTGCAAAAGTCCTTCGTTCAAGAGAAGCGAGTGATTTGTCACTCGAGTGATCTGTCACTTTAAGAGCCATGCAGTTCTGATTTACGCTTACTCTTTCCTTTTCATTCTCAAATTATTATGTTCGTGACTTTTGACAGATACTGACACCTCTTTGGCACTATGTTAATAACTTCCCTTGATTTTGTATACCCAATCTACTTCCTTGACAAGATCAGATTGCCTGTATTTCTGTACTTTTCCCTTCCCTTTTTCATTGTTATATAATATATATACATACATACACATCTGATTTATTTAATATATCTTCTTCTGACATAAGTGTTAGCAATATTGATTGTGTAAAAACAAAAATGTTGCAGAGAGGGGATTCAGAGGACAAATTTGTTTATTTCATAAGCAGAAAACCTTATTAGAGCGGACGGCGCTCTACTGAGTGGACATCAAAGTGAGAGACAGAATCTGGAAATGGTTCACAGTGAGAAATCGCACCTACAATACACAAATCATACAGCCAACTGTAACTGCACTAGGCATGGGCCGGTATAAGATTCTGACTGTATGATAACCTTGGATAAAAATATCACAGTTTCACGGTATGACGGTATTGTGATTACTGCTCTAAAATATATTCTTTTTAAATGTCTGGCTAAAAAACAAAACCTTTTTCCCCTTTGAACACAATATATTTTATTTTGAGAAACATTTAAAGTATTTTGGAGCATTAAACATGTCAGGCATAATTATTCTAGTGAATCATTGACTTCAGTGGTCTTCATTTGTTTCAAAAACACAGATTTCTTTACAATTTACACCTAAAAAAACAAATAAATTAAAAATATATATATTTTTTTTAATCTTACACATACCTTAGGAACTGTATAGCAGAAAATTTTGGCGGTATGAAAACCTTGACTTTTCCAAATCGTGGTATACCTTGAAAACGGTTATCGTCCCATGCCTAAACTGCATGCATAAGAAATGACTAGAAACAGCGTTTTCACACTCATCGTTCTAAGCGTGACTGCTTTCATTTATAAATCAAATGCTTAAAGGATCGCAGACGTTGCAGATTCGTGTCTATTTAAGCCGGAAATGTGAGGAATCCAACTGGGAGACTCTGGGAGAAGAGCAAACTGACTAATAATTGCACTCTTGCAGAGTCTGTGCAGTGAGAAAGCACTTAAACACATGTTAATGATCACAGAACAGACTTGAGCAAGAACGTTCATTCAGCTCAGTTCAGTGGACGTCAGTGAGAGACTCTGGGTATTCTGAGAATAGCACACATTACTCATGCTTATTTGTAGTATGCACAATACAGCCAGGTGACCTGGTACTACATGTGCTGAACACAACCACAAAAAACAAAAATGCAATGCACTCCACTTGACCTTCCATTTGCAGTAAATACAGTTATAGCATCAGACATGATCTAAAACATTAAGATGCCGATGAAGTGTGAAATTAAGAGACATTGGGGTTAGCTTTAGTAGTGGAAGCTACATACTAAACAGCAGAGTTTAGTAACTACAAACACTATGCAAATACGTCCCCATGGAATTAAAATAACATGGTTTAGATGTTAGTTTCAGAATGTTAGTAAGGATTATCGATTAGCTAGTGTGCTCTAAAACAGTGACAAAATGTGAACTTAGAGAATATAAAATGGATATAAACATGCAAAGCTTGCACTTTGTGACTTCCAATTAAATGGATCAACGGTTTTATTCACGTCAGCTCAGACTTCAGTTTCTCATCAAATCTTGACCAATCAAATGCTCTCCAGTATCTGACATGGCCCGCCCCTACAAGACGCTTCTCATTTGTTTTTCATTTGATGCGCAACAACTTTAATCATAAGGTAAACACAAAACAAAAGTTTGCATCTGGAGCTTCTTCATGGGACTCCCCACTTGTAAACACCCATCGGGCTCGCGGCTCTCATCACCGCACACACTCATCACAGCTACCAAGCCGACCAATCACAGAGCTTGCGCTAAGAGTCACTGCGACGTGTAGTTAAATTTTTTAAGAGGTGTACATAAGTGTCAGTCATGGCGAGGGTTATGCTGCTGCGCAAAGGCTGCATTGGACTGTACGCATTCCCTTGACGTAGAAGTATAAATCAGCCTTAACGAGAGTTACGTAACAATATTACCTTTCTTAGTAAAGAGTAAAGTAATGCATTACATTTACAAATAAAGTAATAATATTTGAGTTGTGCGTATGTAAAAAATTTAATTCAAGTTACTTTTTAATTTAATAAATTAGCTTTCAAAAAATAAATTGCTGAATTCATGCAATCAACTCAATCTGTACAACAGCTCAAAAGTAACAACACCTTACCATAAAAAGTAACTAAGTAACGCAAACGGTTACTTTATTGGGAAGTATCCCAATATCGTAATTCATTACTTTCCAAAGTAACTTTCCCCAACACTGGTTATATTCGTTATTATTTAATTTAATAAAAATGAAATAGTGAAACAACACTACTTCAGTACCTGTCTTGCTATTACGCTAATAGACTAAACAGTGATGCCAGACCGAATCTGCGGACATTTTTTGCTATTTCTGCGCACAATTTTGTAAACAAGAATTCGCAGAAATTTTTGTAAATGATTTTGAGTTTCGTAACTAAAAACTAAATATACAGAGTAAAACATAAAAAAACACCTTTTTAACTTTTATTCAATGTCTAAAATACAAATACAATTAGATCCAGTTAATTAATAAACAAAGCAAGTCTCTCATATAATATATCTAGTAAAAAATAGAAACTATTACTTTATAAACTGTATTGTAAATAAATGATATGAACCTTTTCATATTAGCCAATAATATTACTGAAATTAATTTTAAAAACTGAATGGTCGGCGCCAATGGCCTAGTGGTTAGTGCGTCGACACATAGCACTGAGGTGCTCGCGGCGACCCAAGTTCAATTCCCGGCTCGAGGTACTGTGCCGATCCTTCCCCTATATCTGCTCCCCACACTTTCATGTCTGTCAATCTCTACTGTCCTATCAATAAAGGTGAAAACCCCTATA
>CAIGQQ010035257.1:9193857-9209473 GCA_903798035.1 Danio albolineatus | reverse complement strand
TATATAGTGGGCTGTTGTCTTACAAATAAATTATATTGATTACATATTATATATATTTACATAATGCTTTCAGCGTATTATAACAGCTTGTCTCCAAAGCACAGTTATTCGGCAAAATTAACGTTAAAGTGAGCGGCATTCGTCTGACAGGTCCATTTGCGAAAACAGCATGGATCCCGATGGATGTTGAATATGATAAAATGGCCAAACATCCAACTCAAAATATACAACTATCTCATTGAAACTTCAAGTGATTTTACAAGAGAGAAGTTAAAGTCCTAAAAGTATTTGGATGCATGCAGTTTTGTTCTGTGTGGTCGTGTGCCAAAAAGAATGCTCCATAATTACCAGATTTAAAATTATCAAAGCTAAAAGCCAAGGTTCTGTCTAGCCAAAGACAAGGAAAGAAGACGGAGCTGTACAAGGTCTTGGTAATCATCAACAAGAAAAACAACTGCATTCTGACAGCGAACTGCACCTGTAGGGCAGGGTATGTGAACTTAAATTTTTACATTTGATTATAAATATTCAGTATCCGCAGTTTAATTCACCATATTTAATTGTTTTTGCTGAAATCATTGCTGTAATCAAAAACAAGTAATGTGTATGATTCAGCATAGCAGGAACTTATCTAAAATGAAATGAGAACTGCAGAGTCGAGCATTTTTAATTAGGTCGTCACTCCATTTAGCTCCCTTTTAGCCAAGGCGTCGAATTTAGCATCCTACCGCACAACATGACACATGTCTTTTTTTGCAACCAGGGACCCGTGTGACGTCATGTGTGGCATAGGTTAGTAATTCGTCTATATTTACAGAACAAACTATGAAATAATGAACTATGAGGGAAAAAGTAAATAAATAAATAAGTTGAAAATAAAATAATCATTCAATAATCAAAATCAAGGTAAAATTTAAGGTAAATTCAAGGTAAAAAAGCCTCTGAAAATCTGCCCTTTTCTTACTGATTTTAATCCATGAATTAACGTTTACTAATGAGACATTGTAGTGTCACATACAGTTCTTTATCATTCTTTTGCTCGGTTTTTTATTTCAAAACATTTGTTTACTACACTGCATAGTCTTTAAAACAATACACCAGTATTTTTGTTATTAAAGTAACAAAGTAATGCTGTTATGATATTTATGTTGCTTAAAACAACTTATTTATGCTTTGGTCAATATTGTGATGATACCATATACCTTGACAAAAGCTTCAGCAATTAACCACAACAAGACAAAGCGATACCGTCATAAGCCTACAGTTATACCATTAAACCACTAAACTCAACATGAACCAACAAGGCTTTAAATCTAATCTTCCAAATCAGTAAATCAACAGGAAATACAGGCCGATCCACAAACCTCGCTCTTGTTTATAGTCAAACAATGTGCCTAACAGCTTAGAGAAAAACTGTTACGGTAAACTTTGCATAATACTCATCGTGTTTTGCATTCTGAATAACAATCAGTCACATTTAACAGCAAAAGGAAGCCATGGTTGCGTGCCATGTGGTTGAATGGCTGACAAAGCAGTGTGTTATATCAGCTGCTCCGATGCCAAGATGAACTTAGCCGTTCTCCAATCATTTCAGTAATCAAAGACAAACAAGACAGTTATTGTAAATGTTTCACCTGTTTACAATAAACCCATTTTTCACTCCACACCGACTTTATTCAGGGCCTGCTGAGTGATTGTGGGCCTGGAGGAGAGCAGCAGTGGTCTACACCGGGTTAAGAGCCGTTTTCAGCTCTCGACAATGTCTTAGTGGCGCTTAATCAGGGTTGATGACTTCTTAAGACTCTTTCTATCGCTTTTCATTACTGCCCACAGTAGTGGACCTTCAAAACAGCTTGCAGGACAGCAAAAGAAAACTAAAACTAAGGGCCTTATCATACACCCAGCGCAATAAGGCTCAGACGTGTTTGGATGCTTTTTTCTGCTGTTTTTAGACTCTCGCAACTCTAATTTTCCCATTTTGCGCCACGTTGTTTAAATAGTAAATCCATTTGTGCCACTTTGTGGTGGGTGTTCCGGTCTAGAAAGGAGGTGCGTTAAGGCGCATTGCTGGCACGTTGCTATTTTGAGGAACTAAAAGGTCTAAAGGGTCTAAAGTCCAGAGCAGAGCACATTAGTTGTGCACCTTAAACGCGTACATATTGCTTAATACACACGGGATGAACAGCAATACGCAAATATTTTTGCATATGAAAGAGAATTAAAAAATTAAAATTATTATTTTCTACATAAACATAAAAACCACTGCATCAATGCCTCATCTTGGGGAGGTTTTTTTCAGTTAATTCATGACAATCTGCTTTTGTATAATGTTATTATTATTAGCGGTATTATTTCTTATATGCATATTTATATTTTTTTGATAAAAACAAGTTTAGATTTGTCCACCTGTCGGGTTTTGGAGATGTCTGTGTCACCAGATGGGGCATTATAATAGGACGTGTGTTTGGATATAACTCACTTCGCTTTGTTATTATTGTTCATTTATCAGTTTGCTGGAAATTAGAACTGAATTTAGAAACAGTTTTGAAACAAATCTTTGCACTTAACAGACAAAATTAAATATATATGCTGATGGATATCTTCAGTGGAGTGCGTACAACACTGTTTACTTATCCACGAAAGTAAAGAGAAAGTAAAGAGACCAAATGGAGGAGGCTCGTTCTTTATCCTCACGCTGCAGATGGGCTGTTTAACTGTTTTCTCACTAGTGTAGCATTCAGTTTTTCCAGTTACAAAGTCACCATGTAAACGGTGACGCAACTGACTCTTACAGGAAATGGGAGATGAGACTCTGACTGGTTTAGTGCACCCTGAGACTAAAACATATTTGTAAACTGAAATAAAATTTTTTTAACCAAAACTAAAACTAGAACTAAAACTAGAGTCATTGAAAAACTAACTAAAATAAAATAATAATTAGCAAAAAATAATAATTGTTTTCAGAAATAATAAGCACTCGTTATGTGGAGGAAAATCTGACCTGTGGTTGTTCAGAGAAGTACCAGTAGATGGTGCTTTTGCAGAAAAATTAAACATTTTCTTAATTTGTTTTTAAAAAAAACTTGATCTTCAATATTAAGACGTTTGTCATAATTCTTCAGGATTTTTACTTTTTTATTAGTTTAAGTTGCATTAGTGTGATTTTGGGTTCTGTCTCTGTTCAAACCACACAGCAAAAATATTAGTAAATTTGCAATTTTCTGTATTTTGTGATTCATAATTACATTTTTTCCTAACATTTATGCTTTTGAATTGTATTATGGGACCTTGATTTTTCCTTCAACAGATTATTACCTGGAAACAATTTTTTAAGTGACTTTTATTAACATTTTAATAGTTTAAATCATACTGAATGTCTCAAACCTAATCAAACACAACTGATCAAAATAATCAAGGTGTTCAAGAGTAGTCTTTAACACCTCAATTAGTTGGATCAGCTGTGTTTGAACAGGGTTAGAGTAAAACTGTGCAGAGCTGCAGCCCTCCAGGAATTGAGTTTGAGACCTATGCTTTAAAAGAATACATATTCTGGGTTATGGTTGTTTATTACAATACAAAAATCTTTGTAATAAAGTGCCAGTACATTTTCTGTAGCATGTTTTCTGTTTACAGACTTATTACTCCATATATTATTTCTAATACATTACATTATTTCGAACTACTAAAATGTCACTTTGTTAAACTGAGTTGAATTTTCAACATCAAAAAAAAAATCGACAGAGCAGAGATCAAGATCCCATAATGCAATTCACAACCATAAACAAACGGAAAACACAAAAATAACAGACATTTTTTACAGTGTGTTATTTTACTTTTATAACTAAGATGTTTGCACAAGAGTTAATGTACAATGCGCTAAACTTTGCTCTGGTCGACTCTGGACGTGCTGCTAACTCTGTTAAACTAAAACTACTGAAACTAAAACTGAATATAAATGTATTCACAAAATAACAAAACCATTAATGAAACAAACTAAAACTAAAGTGATAATTGAAGCCAATTTCAAAACAGAATCGAAAAATTCTAATTTAAAAATGATAAACCTTGCTCCCAGCTAACATTGGACTTCCCACCACATCTCAACTGTCCTACAAACAGACTGGCAGGGTTTGGTTTCAGAGCCACAATGTTTCTTTAACTGATCTGCATCGATACAGCGCAGACTGAGGCTCATTTATCCACTCTATAGGTCAATAAAAGCTGCATGGGGCTCGGACGACTGACAGTGACGGCTTGGTCTTCTCCAGTGTGGATTAGTTTACAAACCCGCCAGCCAAGCAGCAAAAAAGCATACTGTTTTCTGTAGAACATCTTAAATTCACCAATCATCATTTGGTCATATTAACAATAGTTAAAATCAGCATGAACCAGAAGTTGCTTTTATTTCAGTATGCTGATGTTTTTCCAATAGTCTACATGCACAGCAATTGTTTGTTAGCCACTGATAAACTTCCAGTGAAAGGTTGACAATTTTCTATTTCATAGATTTCCTTTTACAGCATTAATAATGTAATTTAATTGAAACTAATCAGTTAAATAGACTAAAGCTTTCATTTGCTGGTCAAGTGTACAACAAGATGAAAGATTGTTTAAATGCAAGCGTCGTGAGAAGCAAGCGAGCACAGAAAATCTATTGAAAGTGGTAAACTGATATATTTTAAATACATGGCGCAGCACAAAGTAATTTAATGCAGTGCTTCTTGTCTGGTGTGAGACACTTTATACTGTATCTCAATCAGACAGTGAAGATCATTTAAACAAACCAGATCTTAAGTGTGGTGAGTTTAAATTGGCATGACAGTTTACTGGAGGCACCAGAGCTTGCTTATTCAAAATTAAATGTTCCTGTGTATGTGGCCCACTGAAACACAATATTGAGTAGGGGGCGGGGCTTTTATTTGTGCATCATTCCCCTCATAGCAAACTAACAGTGGTTAAAAATAGAGCTGTCGCGGTAACCACAATATTACACCAATTATTATTATTATTAGCTTTCATGTCCTTTAAGAACGATTACATTATTCAATATGGAAAAAGTGCTTGTTCTTGTTGTTTGTCATTTAACAAAAATAATTTTTTATTTATAGTTTCTTCTCGATGTCATTAAGAAAGCAACAATATTCAATTAAGCTACCCAACACTAGAGCTGTAAATACAGTGTTTACTTGGTTATTTATATTTTATTTGTTGTATTTTTATTTACACTGTGTTTATGTGAGATTCTCATTGTCAATTTATGATACTTAATAATTCGGCTCCGGAGCTGTACAGGCTATAATATCGCATATCGCAATAATAAGCATTCAGATTTACAGCAGAGGAAATTTCCTCATCGCGACAGTTAAGAATATTGTATGTGAATCCATCAAACTTACTTAAACAGAGAAGGGTCACCACTCCAAATGCAAAAGGAAATGGTCAGACTTTGATTGAAGATTACTAAAACAAACATTTATTTTACAGTAGATTAACTTGCACTGATTGTTTACTTTAAGAAAAATAAAGTGAGCTAGTTTGAGCAGTGAGCTACATTGTGAAGACTTTAAGATTTTTAATAAAGCACTGGTCCATGCCGTCCACAAGGTCTGTTTATATGTTGGTTATTGTATTTTCCTTTTAAAATGGATATTGAAAAATAAAAAAGCCTCCCTTAATAGTAGTGCTGTCGTGATACTGGAATTCGATACCAATCGGTACTGAAATTTTAAAAACGTCCATTTCCCGCAAACAATTTTTTTCTGCTAATATTCGTGTTTAAACACCACTGATTTGCCATTGTGTTCACATGCTCAACAGAGATGACTGTGATTGGCTATTAAGGTAATCAGTTCACCCATCTCACCGCTGTTTACTGAGTGTGACCACAGATACAGGGACACTGGAGCATTGAAGCCACGAAGATCTGTCGATTCATCAGTGGATCACCCGTATGTCAGCTCATAAACAGACCAGTTGCTCAATTGTTAACAGGAAATGGAAGTTTTTTAAATTTCAGTACTGATTGGTATGGAATTCCAGTATGGTGACAACACTACTTAATATGTGGTCAAACTTCAGGACATGGAAATATTATGGTTTTAACAATATTCAAACTTTCTTTTCAAAACATTGTTCAGTAAAGCAACAAAAAAAAATTGCATACCATGTCAAAATAAAGGTAGTTCCGTTTAAAACACTACTGACAAAGAATAAATAATAAATAGCCTATAACCGACCCTTATACAAGGAATATGATTAGATTAGATTCAACTTTATTGTCATTACACATGTACAAGTACAAAGCAACAAAATGCAGTCGTTGCTTTGTGCAATATGCTGTTTTAATGAGGAAAAAATGTCTTAACAAAATCCCGTTATCACATGAAAATCCCTTTATTATAACATACTGGGAAAAAATATAGTAGCCTCTAATAGCCTGTGCTTGGCAGCATGGTGTCAACGTATCTGGTCATGGACTATAAAAAATAAGACTTTTATTGTTTTTGTTTTCTGGTGATTTTATTTTTTAATATTCGAAATAATTTTTTTTGACATTTTTGGAATTTGAAAAAGGGAAAAATCCAAAAACGACTTGATTTTCTTTTTTTAACATCCGTTTCTAAAAGGAAAACTCAATGAACAAAAGATACACGGACCAGTATCTTTAGCTGCTTATAGGTTATATTAGGCAATAGAATAGGCTATTGTGTTTGGGGTGAAAATTGCACACAATAGTGAGCCACATCTCCAGTCTTAAAGCTCATTATCAACCACAAAAAAATTAACGCCTTTCAGATTAAATTAACTGTGTTTATTTTGATTTCAAACTAAAACGTAGAGAGTTGACTTGTTAAAACGTGTGCATTAAATAGGCCTACAAACCATGCAATGTCCAATATCACTCCCTCAATATTAATAATTTGTGGTCAAACTGCATAAAGTGGAAGTGATATGGTTTTAACAAACTTTCTTTTCATTCAGTAAAGCAACGCAAATGTCATCAAAATAGGTTGTTCCATTTAAAATGCTGCTATGTAAACAAACAAAAAAAGCATAACTGGTTTTAATGAGGAAAATGTAATAATGAAATCCCATTATCACAAGAAAATACCTTTTATTAACATAATTGAGTAGAAAAAATAATAGCCTATAGCCTGTGTGTGACAGCATTGCGTAAACGTGAATAAGTAGGCATCTGGTGTCAGATTGTAGAAAACAAACCTTTATTTGTTTTTGTTTTCTAGTGATTTTGTGCTTTTGTTATTTGAAATAAACAACGAAAATCAAATAATTAAAAATTTTGCTTAAAGGGCACCTATTTTACCCCTTTTACAAGATCTAAGATAAGCCTTTGGTGTCTCCAGAATGTGCCCACACCCAATAGTACATTTTTAATACTCTAATATAGTACATGATCTAATATCCATTAGACGATTTATTATAGCCCTCAGAATCTGCCTACTTTAGTGTCTAAATACATTATAACTGTTTTTGTAGCCTGTGGCTTAAATATAAATGAGCTGGCACTCCCACCCACCGTTCCCACATGCGTGTCTGCTTCTCATCATGCGTTACGTCAGATAAACAGTCGTCAGTGACAGACTAGGATGAAGCTGAAATACAGCTCATTATTCAAAAATATCAAGTAAGTTTATTTCATGTATTTGTGGAGGAGTTTATTCAAGCCTTTCTGATATGATAAGTCTCACATAGATGCCATTTGCAGTACACACACACATTAGCGTTTACTGACACCATGCGACCGTGGTGATTATTGCGGTTAAGAATTTGCGATTTTACTATTTTTATTACAAACATGCACCGTTTTAAAAATGTTTTAAACTTTTAAAACGTATAAAATAAATTAATTAAATAAATATATTTTTTTAAATTAAAATCACAGAGAGTTGTAACAAATATTTTAATCCCAGTTTTTTTTTTTTTTTTTGCAAATAACGTTCTGAGGATGTGTGTATACATGTTATTGTAGAAACATGGCATCTGTCAATCCATTCGGTGGGCAGGGAAAAGTCCCTGGGATTTGGGCCCTATTTTAAATGTCAGAAAAATTTTTAAAAAGAGAAGGTTTTATATTACGCCAAAATGATGAAAATTAAAGCGAAAAACAGCTTGATTTTTGTTTTTTAATATCCGTTTCTAAAAGGAAAATCCAATGACCAATATATACACGGACACCACAGGCCTCCAACATCCCTCTCCAGCCAAACTGACACGCATCCAAACACAAGGTGACACCTCAACGGGGGTGACCTTCATAAAGACTGATTTCGGAACACCAGGTCCAGACAGCACAACATCAACCAGCCTCTGAGCGCAGATGTGTTACTGTGTTGCTGTCATTTCTCTGTGGTGGCGGAAGAGCGGAAGAAGGTGTCTGCACAGCACTTCATCAATATTATTATGCTGGTGACACATGCCAGGACTGGAAAAATCAGCCTGCTCATGTAGGTTACTTTCTAATTGGAGAGCATTAAATCACTCAGGCATTGTAGGCGTTCTCAAATAAAGCTATAATAAAGTCCTCTTGTTATGGTGAGCATTACAGGTATTAAAGAGGTTATATTGAAGAATTTTGAACTATTAATCGTATTTATTGGCAAGGTGTAAACAGCTTGCAATGAAATGCAAAAAATAAATCCTTCGATAGATGTGGCAAAAAAATAGTTTGAGAAATCAATTCTACATTGATTCTGAGATTTTCAAACTGAATCTCAATTCTCTCTTGGATTGAGTTTAGTTTTGTAAAGCTGATGGCAATGTAAGCTTTACAAACAGTCATACTCTGCTTGCATCCAATTCCTTACAAATATTACTCAAACTTAAAATAATCGAGTTGAAACAATGAATCAAAAATAATAGAGTTAGGAAAGGTTTAAGCAAATTACAAGTGTGTTTACATCAATCTCTTGATTATTTATTTAAGTTTTAATGCCATATCAGCAACATCGGCTATATCATCAATCTCTTGATATAAAGCCAACTTACATCACTCAGCCAAGCACAAGAGCACTCGTCCTTATGAACATTTGAGTATACAGTAAAAAACAGCCTAAAGCACAATGTGCTGTCAAAAACTAAGCTCAGAATCAATTCAAGAGAGAATAGTGATGAATTTTGAAAAATTTATACAGAATTGATTTTTTGACACAGCTATACTTCCTCACTTGTCTAGGAAAGCATGTTGACATTTTTTTTTTGTTGACCTGAGACATTTTGATAGGTAAGACAAAAGGATGTGATGTTTAAAGATGCAGCGATAGTTAATATAATACTGAACCGTTCGATATGACCTAATCGGGTTCAAATCCGCATATGGAAATTCAGTTTTGCATTTACACTGAATTCTGCATTTTCCCCATTCCTTGAATTATTCTCTAAACTGGCTCAGTACATGTTAGAATCTATGCCCATGCACTGATAAGTAAATATCCCATCGGTATGTTAAAGCTACAGCTTTTACATGAAAATGAAAGTGACGTGTGGCACATGTCAGCGAGCATGAGACCAGAAGCCCACACTGTATGTTGCTTTTGTGATTTATTTAAACATTGGACTTCGGAACATGCACGACAAATCTGATAAGTGCCTCATCTGAGCAGTTGATGCGCAAATAAACGAAGCACAAATGAAAGCCTTGCTCACACTGCACTTTTCGCCCCCATAGACTTTCATATGCATGCGGCAGCCAGGAAAAGTAAGCTCATGCGGCAAGTTTCGCATGTCCCTGTGTTCGAAAGTTTAAGCTTTAGTGAACTCTGACCTGTGAAATAGCATCACGTGATTGTGTGAGACCAATAGAAGATCAAAATGTGACCTCTTTGTACAGACATTTTAAATATGGAGCAATCGCTCTCTTTATCAACCTCTTATCATCTTTAATCCCACCACTTTTCACAGCACCGTACACGACAGAATTCTGCATGCTCAAACTCCAGTGTGGCCACGGCTTTAGTCTTGCTTCTCAACAGTAATTGTCAATTATGACCAATAAATATGTCCACTTGTCCAATTTGACCAGTATACAATTTGTTATACCTTAGAACAAACTTAAACATTCCGCTGTTTGTATCATTCTCATTGTGTTGCATCTATGGATTGTCTTAAAGTAAAAACATCTTATTCCTGTCTGTGTTTTTAACAATAATCAAAAAACAAAATGATGAAACCACTCACTGCTATGCTCTTGACTGAATAGGTATAAAGTATAAAACAAAAGCATAATAATTGTAAAGAATTATATCACTCTTTTCATCTGGAGGGAGTGCTAGTCCACTACGGAGCCCCAGTAAGAAGCGTGACAGGAGACAGAAGATGATTTTTGTCAGTTTTCTCCCAATATTGTGCACAGCCCTAACTCTGAAGTGTGTATTATTGCACTTCTAATGCTTACACACACTCACAAGAGCCTCTCTTCTATTCTATATCAAACAAATGTTCATACATGGTCATGATGATGCTGAACGAGCCATTCTGTACTGTAACATCAATGAAATAAGGGATGAATTGAAACTACAGTCCCACACAGCCAGAATTATAATCAAACTAACATGACAGTGTAATTTTAATTACCTCATCTGTTGACATTTGCCAGCTTGTGCAAACAAACATAATTGCTGTAATCAAATCATTTATTTACTGATGGTTTAAAGGTTGAAATTAACCTTTAACCTCAGCTTTTAACAAGCAAGTGTTTTTCTCTATTCTATGTATTTTTTAGTAAACCTATTTGTTTGAGAACTGAATGTTTTAAGTTTATTAAATTAACATTTTTCTATCATTATAAAATGTTTGTATTAATTTACAGATTTACATTTTTTTCTACTTGCTTTTATGAGAACTGTTCAGTAATTACTGTAAAAAAGCATATGACTTTTTTTTATAATACCCAGAGCAATAATATTGTCAACAATGTGCCATGTTCAAATCCAACACAATCAAAGCAAAGTTTAGTCGAGGTGACACCTCAGATCCTGTGGAAAACTGTCAAAGCTAAACAGCCTACAACAACAAAACAGGATCAAGTAAGCCGATGCTTGACAAATAAGATTTTTTTTTACTTCAATGACAGATTCTAGATGTGCAGACACTAAAATTACAGAGTAGGTAATACAGACTACATAGTGTTAAAAAGTAACAAACATTACCATAACTAAATATCCCCTTCTCATTTACTGAAAAATCCTCAAATATACATTAAAAATATACACTACCTGGCAAAAGTCTTGTCGCCTAACCAAGTTTTAGGAACAACAAATAATAACCTGACATCTAGTTGATCATTTGGTATGAGAAGTGGCTTATATGAAAGACAAAGGCCTCTAGATCAGTGGTTCTCAACTGGTTTGGCCATGGGACCCACATTTTTACATGGTCATCAAGCCGCGACCCAAATTATTAGGAACTGTAATATAATTTTAGGAATTATAATTAATTTGTATTTATTTGGTAACATACACAAGTAGTGACAGAAAAATCATGGGAAAATAAGCAAGCCTTACAAACAAACAGTATTTTATTGCTGACTTTTAACAAAATTTATCAAATTATAGAAATACTACAAAGTAAAAACGACAAACACTGTAAACAGTGGTTAGGGTAAGGAAAGATTGTTACCGTAAATAAAACTGAACTGTTAATAAAACATTAACACTGATCCTGTTGAACAGAACAAACCAGCAAATTGTAAAATGATTAAAACATTCATAACCATTTTTACATCTAATATGACAGCAATTATAAACATATGTTTCACTTAACAGTAATTTGGGAAGATAATGAGATAACTGAGAATGTGCTTTACTGATGTGATAAGAGTTTCAAAGTCAGGAGTGATGGTAGACAGTGCTACCCGAAGATCGGGCTCTATGTCCAACCTGTTCCTTTGCTTGGACTCAAGCTGCACCAAGGAAGAGAAGCCACTTTCATACAGATACGTAGTTCTGAATGGGATGGGTTTGATCGCACTCTCAGAACACAAAAACTGGGAGAGGCTTACTTCACTGAATTCCTTATTCAGCGTCTTATCACATGAAAGCTCCATGAGCTGACTCTCTATGTTGCTCGGCAATGTGAAGCTTTCCACGTCGATTCCAGAGGGAACAGTTGTCGTGCGCACATTTCAAAATAAAAGTCCGGTATATGCAAAACAAGTTAAAAATTAAACTTTTGTTGTTTTTTTGACCACACACTCAGTGACACACTGAAAATGTTCCTGCGACCCACTTTTGGGTCGCGACCCACCAGTTGAGAAACACTGCTCTAGATTACGCTTATTTCTCCAAAACAAAATATTATCATGCCTTGATTTTTTACTATTAATTAGGACAGTAAGGTCTGACTTTGCTCAGACAAAAGTCTTGTCACTTAACAGAAATAATGTACAGTATAGAATATAAAGTCATGGTGCAGTGGAAAAAGAATTATTATTGTGTAGGACTCCCATGAACTTGGAGGACTGCATCCATACATCTCTGCACTGACTCTAATAACTTATTGATAAAGTCATTTGGAATGGCAAAGAATGCCTTCTTGAAGGACTCCCAAGATCATTTGGATTCATCTTTAACCCCTTTAGACCTGAATTATGTTCCAAAGATGTCCATTGTAATGGACGCAGGGTCTGAAGGGGTTAATGCCTCTTACTTCATCTTACCCCAGATATTCTCAATAATGTTCATGTCTGGTGACTGGGCTGGACAATCCTAGAGCACCCTAACCTTCTTTGCTTTCAGGAACTTTGATGTGGAGGCTGAAGTATGAGAAGGAGCGCTATCCTGCTGAAGAATTTGCCCTCTCCTGTGGTTTGTAATGTAACAGGCCGTACAAATGTCTTGATACCTCAGGCTGTTGATGTTGCCATCCACTCTGCAGATCTCTCATGCCCCCATACTGAATGTAACCCCAAACCATGATTTTTCCTTCACCAAACTTGACTGATTTTTGTGAGAATCTTGGGTCCATGCTGGTTCCAATAGGTCTTCTGCAGTATTTGTGATGATTGGGATACAGTTGATTCATCGGAAAAATCCAATCCAAACGAAGTCAAGTTATTATTGATTGCTCTTACAACTGGGCTCAACGACAAAACTTTTAAGAAGTGTATAGAATTTCCACTTTTGTTTATTGGACAAGCAAACAATTTCATTTTTTGCCATCATTTACTCTCCCTTCACTTGCTCCTGTTTAAGTTTCTTTCTTCTGTTGAACACAAAATAAGATATTTTAAAGAAAGCATCTTGTAAACAACCATTGACTTCCTTAGTATTTTTTTCCTTCTATTGAGGTAAATGGTAACAGGTTTTCAGCATCCTTCAAAATACGTAAAATAGAAACTCGTAAAGGTTTATAATAACTTGAACATGAGTAAATAGCAAGTACATTTTCATTTTTGCCTGAACTATCCCTTTAAAAATACCAACAGACTAATTCTGCAAGCAATGCACGTTCCTCTGGAATTATTGTAGTCCTCGAAGCCAATTACTCCCAACACATGAAGTCAAAGGTCAAGTGCTTTCCTTAAATCTCTTAAGCAATCAATAGAAACCATTACTTAAATTTGGGCTGACGAAAGCAAGTTAACTATATCACCAAAATGAAGCATTGATACAGGCTTTTCAGTAGAGAAAAGCCAAGTTAAAGCCTCTTAAACCATCTGTCACAACCTTATAATGATAATATTCCACAAAACCAACCCACTCAACATGCACCCACGCCTCCAAAATGCCATTCTGAATCAGACCAGCAACTGTCAAACGTGTTCCTTCATCTGACCAGATTCAGTCTTTAATGCTGATTTCTCATTACCGTATATTACACAATGTTTTCATCAAGTCTGACTGGATTGCTCTTCCTATTTCCCCATTCCATCAGTTTAACCTGCACCCAATGTGGTTTCTGAATCAAAGTGCAGTGAAAAAATGATGCATTGGATTTAAGTAAGTGGTTTTAAACCATTTATATGGCCTGAATTTAAACAAACAGTTGTTTAACATTACTAAATTGAATGTGTGTGTTTAAATTCAGCTCACATAAAGTGTTTGCAACGTCTTACATTAAAAAAAAAATTAATCCAATGAATCATTTTTTTCAGCGTGAGCTGGAATAAGTATTACTGGTTTTAATGCCCGAATATTAACTCAAATATAGCTTGAATATCATGAATTCCCTACTACATTCTCACAATTATGAAGTAGAATTATATAACATCACATCATGTTTTGAATGAGTGACGTTACGCTGTTAGCGTAAAATACGTCATCGATAATGACAGGTGTTTAATGAAATATTACGTTTGAGAAAATGAACAGGTTTAACAAAACTACCACACAAATAACTATACACCTTTAATAAACACTGCGTGCGCCTCTGAGGTAATTCGGATGACATTGTTAGACAGCACATCGCGGCTGAATAAAACTCATGACTCCCTCAAGATAAGACGACAAGCCATAAATAAGTCAAAATAACGAAATTAAACATTGATCGCAGGCAGACTGCTGACTAATCCACAGTAAACCACACATAAACACGCTAGCCAGGTTAGCTAGTTAGCTGGCTTTAAAGAGCAGCATTAAACGGCCGTTGTACAGGAATGCAACAATGATTTTACTTTAATTTCAGTATTAGATTTTAGTTCCCCCGTTGACCGTTCGCATAAATCATCAATCAATCTGTCGGTTTCATTCAGACAGCCCAACCGACCGACCGGAGCAGGATATCACACACACATAGTGTCCGGCTCGAATAAACTCACACAAAAACGGCCTAAATCTACTTTTTCTGTCACACAATGATGCTTTCTCCACTTTAAGGTGAAATGTGAGAGTGGGACAGGATGATATGCTGGGTGGTTCTCTTACCCGTGGAGTTGAGATCCGTGTGTGCTTGTGTAAAGTGAGTGTGTGTTGCTCGTGTAATCTTAACAGTAGTAATAATATCCCAAAGCCGCCGCGCGCTCCCAATAGTCCTCGGCCATGATCCTCTACGGCTGCTGCTGCCCGTCCGGTCTCCAAAGCTGCTGGAGCGACTCCTCTGGACCCCGCATGTCTCACTATACAGCTCCTTCTCTCTCCAGAAATTGCTAAAACGTTACAGCAGCTGTTCCTTTCCTATGCCAAATCCGGACTGGAGTGGATCATGGAAGCGACAGAGCAGCTGCGAATAGATTCAGGAGTCACTCACTCCACCAGGACTCATCGGATAGGCTGGGGAACGTGTAATTATGCCACTGAGCTATTTTTCGTGCAAAAAGCGAGTTTTATCTCTATCTATTTAAAATATGATCTTAAATGAGCTGATTCTGTATAATATACGTCCCCGCAGTCTTAAAGTTTGAATATGAAGTAAGATAGGTCACCCCTAATAAGTTAAACTAGCTAATAGTGAGCTGATCCGAATTTCGTTGAAGCTATTTGGACCGTACCATTCAGGAGGAATGCGCAGGGGAGAAACAGTGGGAGTGCAGCGAGTAATGCAGAATGCAGTGAGCTGCTTCATGTCATGCTGAGCTGTTACATTTTTGACATATTGTTTGTTTATGAAATTGCAGTATCTATCTATCTATCTATCTATCTATCTATCTATCTATCTATCTATC
>CAIGQQ010035257.1:9182671-9192696 GCA_903798035.1 Danio albolineatus | reverse complement strand
TGTGTGTGTGTGTGTGTGTGTGTGTGTGTGTGTGTGTGTGTGTGTGTGTGTGTGTTCACAGAAAAGTGAATCCCCTCAGTGACTCACCACTCCGGCATGCATCAGAGCCCCTAGCGCTCACTTTAGTCCTGGAAACCCACTGTATGGGGGGTTGCATCAATGTGCCTTGGGTGCAAATGAACATTTCTTTTGTTCTCGTGTTAGTTCCCAACATTTCAGGGAAGAAACTGAATGCCAGGAATTATCTAGAGGTTAGTATTTTGCGCACGCCAAGAGCTGATCTCAGAATTAAAAGTGTGGGTAGCTGATTCACTAACTCAATCATGTCACTAGGCCTGCAACTATTATTATTAAAAGAATGTAGTTATGCGTGTGACATGATAGAGGGTTGATGGGCTTTATTTACACTTCATTTATCTATGCGTTGGAATAAAGCAGCACAAAAGGATGTTGTTTTTTTCCAAGCCATGCTCAGATGCCTTTAATTATGTGTAACTCTAGCCACCGGCAAGGGCAGACATGTATGTTCGACCTTGTCTTGATTAAGACAGCACTTGTGGGAAAAATGCCTCTGTTGGCCACCAGTAGCCACTGTTCAACCAGGTCAGGTGACTTTCCACAGGACTCAATGCTTATTATTGTTACTTGCTATGATTATTAGGGCGCCACGGTGGCCGAGTGGTTAGCACGTTCGCCTCACAGCAAGAAGGTCACTGGTTCGATCCCCGGCTGGGCCAGTTGGCATTTCTGTGTGGAGTTTGCATGTTCTCCCCGTGGTTGCGTGGGTTTCCTCCGGGTGCTCCGGTTTCCCCCACAGTCCAAAGACATGCGGTACAGGTGAATTGTCCGTAGGTAAGCTAAATTGTCCGTAGTGTATGAGTGTGAATGAGAATGTATGAATGTGTTTCCCAGAGATGGGTTGTGGCTGGAAGGGCATCCGCTGCGTGAAACAAATGCTGGATAAGTTGGCGGTTCAATCCGCTGTGGCGACCCCGGATTAATAAAGGGACTAAGCCGAAAAGAAAATGAATGAATGAATGAATGCTATGATTATTATCACTTAATGGAAGACACTGCAAACTACAACACAAAGGAAAGGACTTAATAAGCGAGGTGGTGCCCTGGGAAATTAGGGAGCCCCAAACAATGCCAAGAAGCCTATATTAGTCATATAGCTCTTTAATAAATCATATGTTGTAAAATCTGTCAATAACCATTAAGATATTAACGTTATTACTTCTTTTTAAAGTATAAATAGTTCATAGTTGATAAATAGTTGAACGTTCCGTACTGCACATGCAAATATTTAAATCTTAAATCACAAATATGGTTAACTAAATGTACATAGTTTGTGAACTTGTTTTTGATTTGTGAATTTATTGTCTTCAATGTTACATTCAGAAATTAAAGTTCCATCTAAAATATATTTTAACATGCAGTTTATTTACAAAAACAAATAAAGAATCTCAGAGAAAAAAAATAGAGAAACAGATTGTTTTGAATTTCAATGCTAGGGCCCTATACCTGCAATTGCTTAGGCCCCCAAATCAGTGTATAATACACAGTATTAAATAAATAAATAAATAAATAAATGTATTATACACAGACATCACCTTAGCGCCACGGTGAAGTAGTGGGTAGCACATTCGCCTCACAGCAAGGAGGTTGCTGGTTCGAGCCTCGGCTGGGTCAGTTGGCATTTCTGTGTGGAGTTTCATATTCATGTTCTCCTCGTGGTCGCGTGGGTTGCAGCTGGAAGGGCATCCACTGCGTAAAACAAATGCTGGATAAGTTGGCGGTTCTTTCTGCTGTGGCGACCCCAGATTAATAAAGGGACTAAACCGAAAAGAACATGAATAAATTACCTTTTTGGAAAAAAGTGAAGTCAGAATTATTAAACCTCTTTGATTTTTTTAACCTTTTTAAATTTTTCCCAAATGATGTTTAACAAAGCAAGGAAATTTTCACAGTATATCTGATATTTTTTCTTTCGGAAAAAGTCTTATGTGTTTTATTTCGGCTAGAAGAAAAAAAAAGCAGTTTTTAATTTTAAAAAAAAGCGTTTTAAGGTCAAAATTATTAGCCCCTTTAGGTATTTTTTTTTTTCTGATAGCCGATAATGCGAACCTTTTGCAAAGCTGCTTTGGAATGATAATTATTTTGATAACTATTATGAAAAGTGCTATACAAATAAACCTGAATTGACTGGAAAATGTTCATGCACAAATACGTTTGAACATTGGGGTTTTGGTTTTTTTCTGAAAGCGCTTTTCTCAGTCTAATACAAAAAACATCCAAAATATACATGTGTTTCTTTTGTGTATTTTATTATTATTATTTTGTATTATAAATTATTACTATTTTTTTTCAAAATCTCCAAAGCCCCAAAATCAGCATTTACATACACCAAACCTCAGAGTTTTACTCTATATTCTACACTCACCGGCCACTTTATTAGGTACACCTATCCAACTGCTCGTTAACGCAAATTTCAAATCAGCCAATCCCATTTCGGCAGCAACTCAATGCATTTAGGCATGTAGACATGGTCAGGACCATCTGCTGCTGTTCAAACCAAGCATCAGAATGGGGAAGAAAGGGGATTTAAGTGACTTTGGACATGGCATGGTCTGAGAATTTCAGAAACTGATAATCTACTGGGATTTTAACGCACAACCATCTCTAGGGTTTACAGAGAATAATCAGAAAAAGAGAAAATATCTTGTTGATGCCAGAGGTCAGAGGAGAATGGCCAGACTGGTTTGAGCTGATAGAAAGCCAACAGTAACTGAAATAATCATTCGTTATAACCGAGGTATGCAGAAGAGCATCTCTGAACGCACAACACATCCAACCTTCTGGAGTATAGGGTACAGCAGCAGAAGACCACACCAGGTGCAGCTCCTGTCAGCTAAGAACAGGAAACTGAGGCTACAATTCACACATGCTCACCAAAATTGGACAACAGAAGATTGGAAAGACTTTACCTGTTCTGATGAGTCTCAATTTCTGCTGCGACATTCGAATGGTAGCGTCAGAATTTGGCGTCAACAACATGAAAGCATGGATCCATCCTGCCTTGTATGGTTCAACGAAAGATTAAGGCAGTTCTGAAGACAAAAGGGGGCCCAACCTGGTACTGTGTACCTAATAAATAGGCCGGTGAGTGTATATATATATATATATATATATATATATATCTGTAGGTTTTTACAGATGTATACGTTCATATATAATGTGTCTGATGAATAAAATATTTTGTACTACAAAAAAAATTCACTCAATTATTTAAAGGTAAGTGGTTGCAAACTATTTATATGAGCTGAATTTAATCAAACAAATTAAGTTGAACATTACTAAACTGATTTTGTTTGTTTAAATTCAGCTCATTTAAATTGTTTGCAACAACTTAAAAATAAATCTAAATGTTTAAATAAAAACTGATGAACAAAGATTTCTAAAATCCCCTTTTTAAACCTTTGACTCTAATCTGTCAAAAATAAATAAATAAAACAAGAATTCTTGACTTCATCCAATGTTGTCAGATGACTAATTAATCAGTATGCACTGTACAAAAGTGATTTGACTTTACTTAAAAAGGTGAATAAACCCTTTGCCTTAAAATTCATTCATTTTCCTTCGACTTTATCAGGGGTCGCCACAGAGGAATGAACCGCAAACAATTTCAGCATACGTTTTACACAGTGGATGCCCCTCCGGCCACAACCCATCACTGGGAAACACACACTGGCATTCACACACTCATTGTAATGCAGAGGATGACACTGACAACGGTGGTGAGGATCCAATCGCAGATTTAATAATTATAGTCAGTACAGCATTGGTCAACGGGGCAAATAGATATATATAGGAATCCAGAATTGTAGTCGTAGTACAGGCAGAGGGTCAACAAGGCTGGCAGCAGGCAAGGATAAACAATGCAAGGCTAAGATCAAAACACGGAAGACAGGAACAAAGGAAACACGTTGTAAGGTCACTTTACAGATAACGATACTCAGCAACAAGGATGAGTGTATGTGCTGTTTATGTAGTGTGTGCAATCAGTCCAGCAGCAGCTTCAGCTGTGAGAGTCTAATCAGTAGTGACTTGGAGCAGGTGTTTGTGTGTGTTGCATGACTTGATCTGTAGTCCGTATACAAGCAGATATGTAGTTCATGGAATGCATGTATGTGTGTGTGTTTGTTTTTACCTCTGGCTGTTAGATCGCTGGTGATCGTGACACTCATAACCTACGGCGCATATCTTTGGACTGTGTGGGAAACCGGAGCACCCGGAGGAAACCCACGCCAACACAGGGAGAACATGCAAACTCCACACAGAAATGACAACTGACCCAGCCAGGACTCAAACCAGCAGCCTTTTTGTTGTGAGGCGACAGTGCTAACCACTGAGCCACCGTGCCGCCTTGCCTTAAAATTATTAAGTAAATGAATTATGGTATGTGTATAATTATAAAAGTTAATTCAATTTCCAAGTTATAACAGGTCACCTGGTCACTTTTAAGGCAATAGTTTAATTTATTCTTTTTTTTTTTAAGCATAAAGTAACTAATCGCATTTTAACAGCGCATGTAATAAATTAACTTATGAAATACGGTGATAGCTATTCGTTTTAGTATTACTATTAGCAATATTCACATTTAATTAGAAATAGGGATGTTATTAAAATCTCATTTATGCTGGTGAGCAATAATGCAGACAAGAGGTGTTAAGTGGTCGATGCAAACCTAAAAGGCAAAGCCATTGATGCGTGCGGTAATGCTGCATTCATTAGTACAGTCACATTTCAAGTGCTTCACATGTTGACAGCGGCACTATTATGCAGCATTAGAGCAACACAGATGCACAGCACAGAACAAAAGACCACCAGAGCTGTGTGTCACCTGTGTGTGTGTACTGGTTTTGGTAATTTGCAGGGATAGTTTTGTTTTTATAATGACATGGGTATGAAGTATTTGTACTCTATTACAGTTATTTATGAGGACATTACTGACCATTCAATGTATTTATGCTTAAAAGTCTTATAACGGGGTCTTATCATATTGATTGGGTTTGGTTTTGGAGTAGGGTCGTCTTCACTCATTTTCCGTCAGCTTAGTCCCTTATTTGGGCTTGCCACAGTGGAATGAACTGCCAACTATTCCGGCATATTTTTTACACAGCCGATGACCTTCTAGCAGCAACCCAGTACTGGAAAACACCCATACATTCTCACATTTGTACTCATACATTGCAGTCAATTTTGTTTACCTAATTTGGGGAAACCGGAGCACCCGGAGGAAACCCATGCCAACATGGGGAGAAACATGCAAACTCCACACAGAAATGCCGGGACTCGAACCAGTGATCTTCTTGCTGTGAGGCAACAGCACTAACCAACGAGCCCCCGTGCCGCCATAGGACCATATCATTATCCATATAATAAAGGGACATATAATTTACTGAATTAAATACGTTACACCTATGAAGAGTCCTTGTAAACCACCAATACCAACATGTGTGTGTTTGTGTGTCTATGTGTGTGTCTCACTCTCTCTTTCTCCGTGTGTGTGTGTGTTTACTGACCGTTGATTCATTGTGTGTGTGTGTGTGTGTGTGTGTGATTTAGATTGGGAATGACATGAGCTAAGGGGACATATTTGGGGTCTGTAACCTTTTTCTCTCTGCTTTCTCATAAGCCTCAAGAAGAGTTCAGGTTAGTGGGTTTGTATGAATCTCTGGTTTTACCATCCACGAAGACAATCAACATGAATTTGTGTTTGTGTATAGGTGTGATTTTTGAATAGCATTAGAATGTTGTGTTTCCAGTGTTTTACATGTGAGAACATAGCTATTTTAATGTATGTGCTATTAAGACTAGATATGATGCTTGAAAATTTCAAAAAATATATATTTTTATAGTTAGTGCTCAGCATATATAAGTACACCCCTCACCCCTACACACCCACCCATCTTTGCATTCAATATTTTGAATAGGAAAGCAATACATTATATTTGTGCATATACATTAGTTTAGTCAGTACTATAGCCAAATCTGGAGCTTATCTAAACAAAATAACTTATGATAACGGCCCAAAAACTAGTACAGCCAAATTGATATGTTATGGAAAAATATTAAATACAAATAAAATAAAAATAAATAAAAAAGCAAAATTTTTGAATTTTTATAGGTTGTAATTTGTTTTTAATATTTTGCTTGAATTTAATTGTATTTTCTTTCAATTACTAAATATGTTTGGTTGCCTACAGTCACTGAGAAATGGACAAAAATATTTTCAAAATGGGGTGTACTCAGTTATGTTGAGCACTGTATGTGTTTAATTAAAACCAAATATGTGTTTTATTCCGTAAGCTATACTGATGACATTTCTAGAGACTTTATGAAATGACAATTAGTCAACATAAAAAATTCAACCCAGGCTCATTTTGAAAACTTACTGGTACATACATTTCTGGAGAGCACTAAATAAAATCACAGGAGCTATGTTTTTTTGCAGTTTTTGTTTTCACGAGTCCACCAGAGGCGGCGGTGTATGCTTTTTTTTAGATCTCAAATCTCTCTCGCGACTGCCATTCGTGCCTGCTCTTCTCACGTAAATCCACCAGAGGCCGCAGTCGACTGCCTGATTGACCAATTCCTCCACCTTCCTCTATTCCTAAACACAAGCGATAGTGTTTTCAAA
This sequence comes from Danio albolineatus, assembly GCA_903798035.1. NCBI lineage: Eukaryota > Metazoa > Chordata > Actinopteri > Cypriniformes > Danionidae > Danio > Danio albolineatus. The sequence continues at coordinate 9,185,993 of CAIGQQ010035257.1, read as the reverse complement.
AGACTGATTGACCTGCCCACCTCCTTCCTTAAACCCAGTTTTAAAAAGCAAAGCAGAAGAAGAAAAGCCCTTGTGGCAGCCTGATTTTTACCACATTTTCAGATTTTACCACATTCTCATCCTGTTATTTACTTCTATTTTATGGCTTCTGTTTTTGTCTTACCATTTTTTTGGGACCATTCTTCGCCAGACTCGTACCCCGTCAACGCGGTCAACTCCTCTCTGCATCTCAAGTTCGCTGCTGAACATGGCGAGCTACTGGACGAACTGGAAAAAGCAATTAAGCCGTCCACACGGAGTTAAGTGGTCAGCTAGTAAGCGCGAAAAGGAACGGCATCACACCGCCCCGTAGCATTCGTTTTAAAGAAGAAATGCAGCCATACTGTCACACCTGCATTCACAACAGGAAGGCACTAGAGAGCAGGATTATCAAAACACGTATATTTATTACAATTACTCACACGGAAGAACACTGGAAGAACATCAGGTGAAGACAGACATCAACGTACAATACCGGACAATGACTGAACTAAAAGAAGGGCTATAAATACACGGGATGATTGGACTGGATTACATACAAGGAATGAACGCAGGTGAGGGTGATGAGCATAACTAGTGGAGGGAACTGGAACAAAGGAGCACATGGTGGAGGTCACATGACGAAAACAAACGCACAAGGAAGACTGGGTGTGACACTGAAGCTGCGTCCCAAATGACACACTATGCACTTATGCACTATGTACTTGTGCACTTACACACTCAACAGCATAGTATATGTATGTAGTGCTGTCCCAAATGGAACACTAATGGCTTTTTTTACTAAGCCGAAGTTCAAACCGTTTCCCTGATGACGTTTGACGATTGGCAAATTAATGAAATAAATGACCAAAAATACCAAATAATACCTAACATGAGTATAACTGCATTCACCATCAGGAGGCGCTATAATCCCTCACATAGGAGAAATTTGCTTTCACAGTCCAAAATAAATAAAGTTATTCAACATGTTCGCCCGATAGCTCCACCCCTTCCGCTACGTGCACAAAGCTGCGGTCGTTGAGTGCGTGAAGTGTCCGTCATTACACACTTCATATTACCGGTGGAATGAGTGCATCATCCGGGTAATTAAAGTGCACTTAGTATTTGTAGAGTTTTCAGTGTGAACGCACTACTTACACTATTTATATTACAAAATGGCGTAGAATAGTGCACAAGTATGCCATTTGGGACATACCTATACAGTTGGCTACATAATTTGCGATCTCCAGAAACGTATATAGGGCTACTTTTTCAGAATAAGCCTATGTTGCAACCAATATAACACAATTACAGTCATTTATATATTCATTTAAAGATAAAACAGTACTGTTTTTTGTTTGTTAGTTAACTTTAGAAGAGTTAAGAAATACTTGGTGGATAATCAATCCTGATTTTCAATCAACAATAATAATTTTGACAATTTGTCTATAAAAAATGACAATTTGTCTATAAGAAATTCTTATAAGAGCTTTAAATAATAAAGCAATTATTACACACACAGGGCCCCATGGTGTCGTATTGAGTAGCACATTCGCCTCATAGCAAGAAGGTCGCTGGTTCAAGCCTCGGCTGGGTCAGTTTCCCCCACAAGTCCAAAGACATGCGGTACAGGTGAATTGGGTTGGCTAAAATTGTCTGTAGTAAATGAGTATGTATGGATGTTTCCCAGAGATAGGTTGCTGCTGGAAGGGCATCCGCTGTGTTAAACAAATGCTGGATAAGTTGGCGGTTCATTCCGCTGTGGCGACCCCGGATTAATAAAGGGACTAAGCCGAAAAGAAAATGAATGAATGAATGAATGAATTACACACACATCTGCACAAATAAATATATTTGTGCATGTTTGTGTGTGTCAACACAAGTAAATCATTTATAATAATTGAATATGCATTTATACTCATACTGAGTTTCTAAATGGTTACATTTTAGTGTCCTAGTTACACTGTAACTACATTTAAGTACTGGGTAATATATTAACTACATGTACTATATGGTCAGGGTTAAAATGAGGGTCAGGTTTAGGGTTAGTTGCATGATGTCTTGTATTACTCTAAGTATTAAAGTAAGTATATGAAATATGTAAAATTTTATAGACCAATATTACATTTATAAGTGTTACTGAATAGCCTAAATTACCGGTCAAAGAATATGAACATATATAATTGAGGATCCAATCAGGAAATACCAATAAATGTGCTGGGAAAATGGATGCACTTCTCAAAATAAGCTAAATATCACATTTAACATGTACTAAAAATGTATTAATATATTAAAATTGTATAATATGATAAAAAATTATCCATGCTAAACATGGATTACATAGCATATGTGGGTGTCAAAAATTACAATTTAAAAACATCATTAAATACAATCTTCAATAGATCTTTTTCTCTACGTTGTGTTCCATTCAGTGCGATACTCTTCCTGTGTTTGTGCAGTAAACACAGCAGGGCTTCATGCTCAGCATATGTCTGAAAATGGTGCTGTGAGGCCCCTCTTTTATCAACATCATCCATGTGTCGTTCAGTGTGTGAAAGGAGGAGGAGAAATGGAGGAAAGAACGTGGCAGGCAGAAAGCGGCAGCAGATTACAACCTGATTGGTTAAAACTGGATTAAAAACTCAGCCCAGTTGGCAAAGGCTCAGGTTTCTTCGTGTAAGAGACATGCTCGAGTGTTTATGACTGCTGCATGTGTATGTGTCCCTCCCTCCCTCTCTCTCTCTCTCTCTCTCTCTCTCTCTCTCTCTCTCTCTCTTAATTCAATCCTGTTAAATCCAAGAATTGCTTTATTGGCATGACAAATGTTACAAATGTATTGCCAAAGCATTTATAGTTTACATTAAAAAGAACACATATATACTGTATATATATATACAAACACACACACACACACACGTTTCATTATAATCATACATACACAATCATTATAAATATACTATTATTATTTATTATTACAGTTTTATTATTACATTTTTATCCTAAAATGTATTATTATAGGGCGCCACGGTGGCCTAGTGGTTAGCACGTTCGCCTCACAGCAAGAAGGTCGCTGGTTCGAGCCTCGGCTGGATCAGTTGGCATTTCTCTGTGGAGTTTGCATGTTCTCCCCGTGGGTTGCGTGGGTTTCCTCCGGGTGCTCCGGTTTCCCCCACAGTCCAAAGACATGTGGTACAGGTGAATTGGGTAAGCTAAATTGTCCGTAGTGTATGTGTGTGAATGAGAATGTATGGATGTTTCCCAGAGATGGGTTGTGGCTGGAAGGGCATCCGCTGCGTAAAACAAA
>CAIGQQ010035257.1:9145325-9163147 GCA_903798035.1 Danio albolineatus | reverse complement strand
CACAGCTCGGGCAGTTGAGCTATCAAAGGCTGGTTCTAGCAGGAGTCTGGGAAGATGGAGTGGGCAGTGAAAACTCCTACTAGAGGGCTTAGGAGTACCAGCTTGATGTTTGATGTGCACCCGCGTAAGATATTTAAACACGGATGCATATCTACATCGTTCGTTCATGCCTGCACATGCCTAGGCAGGCGTGCTTGCATGTACGTAGAGCTGGGTCCTAGGAAGGGGCGGTGACGTGACTCGAAGCTCGAAGTCACAGCTCGGGCAAGATGAGCTATCAAAGGCTGGCTCTGCAGGAGTCGGGGAGGGGGTTAGGGGGAACTCCTGGGAGCGGCAGGGAGGGAAACTAGGAGTTGGAATAAGAAAATTCAGGGCTAGAAGCAAAAGGGGAGGAGTATGGAAAAAGGGAAAGGAGTATAGGCTGTATTATGCCCTTGTCCTTAAGCCAATAGCTGGGAAGTCCCGCTCTAGGCAAGTTTGGCTCTTCGTTGTAGGATAATGGTCTCGTCTGGGAAGGGTCTTTTGGGCTGCCTTGAGGTGGCATTGGTTGAGGCGAATATATGATTTGAAGGCGTCAGATGACCACCTTCCTGTGGTTTGGAGCTGCCGTAGTCTCTGGAATGAGAAAAAAGAAAATCAGAAAGGTGGATATAGATGCAATCGCTTTAATGCATGGTACAATGCCTTGTTGTAATGTGCAAAGATGATGGACGGGACAGGGGGCCTGGACGGCTATACTCCTGCGGGGGTAAGTGCATGATTCGGGGAAAAAGCCAAGTGTACTCAGAGCTAGAAGGAAGGGGGTTTAATGGCTGGGTCGTGCCCACTCCCTTAGGAAGTTGGTATAGTGGTTGTTCTCCCGCCCTCGGGGAGCTGATGTGGCTTTTGGGCCTCCTTGAGGTGGCTGAGGCTAAGGCAGATGTATACTTTGAAGGCATCATAAGACCGCCTTCCCAGGGTTTGTATGTGCTGCTGTGATGGCGGCTCTAATTCTAAATGGCTAGAGTATGACTCTGGTGGGAAACCTGGATGTCGGAGGACTGCTTTAAGGTGTTTTTTGGAACCAAAACTTGTTACTGGGTGATTTGTATCATCAATGAAGAGAGGGGGGACTAGAACTTGGTGTTTTCCTGTAGTGTATGTAGGCCAGGAGTGTTTGGAAAGGGCTTGTAGGGGAGGGGATGTTGAATATGTATCTGAAGTGTCCTTTTCTGTATTGGTCTGTTTTACTTTGTTTGATGAGGAAAGATGTAGTTTCCTCGTCAATCGAAATCAGGTCAGAAATAGTGGGGTGGATGTTTGGATTGGATGAAGATGGAATTGGGGTTTCAGAGCATCTGAGAAATCCAAAAAGGCAAGTGTAAAAATTGCATCTAAGGTGTGGTCTGTGTGGAAGGATAGATAGCCTTTCCTTAGTGGGGAAAAGCTTTGGAAAGTATGTTGTGTGTTATGGGTAGTCTGGGGTCTGGGAGGGAGGGGTTTGCTTTTTGCATGCCTTTATTAAGAAGGCTGGTTTGTCAATTGGCTATGGAAGCGGAAATGGAGCCGCATATAAGCTTGTGAAAAATGAATTCCACTTAGATAGCTTTTGATAGAATTAGCTTGGATGTGTTTGAGTGAATGAAGATGTGTAATGAAGTGATTGGAAGTAGGGAAAAATTGGGGAAATATAATGTTGTACAGGGAATGGAAAATGTTTAAGTGTCTTCCATGCGGTGAGATGTGATTGTAGGGTTCTGGGAGAAACTGCCTGAAGGATAAGAGATATGGATGTTTGGGAGTCGGATGCAGCTCTGCTTCTGACACCATTCTGAAATGAAAGCAAAAGAGAGAGTTAGCTATTGGTTATGGAAACCAGGGAATGTACAGTAGTCACGATAATTTGTTTCTGGCTGATGTTCAAATAAGGCAAAGGAGTAACGGCATTAGAGCAGAAGAAATGAGAACGCCCTCTTTTAATGCTGTGAACTAATCTTTGTTGTCACAGTGGACGAGGGTGCTGGAGACGGACCATTCGTCTCCCTGTAATATAGCCACAGCTACTAAAGAGTAGAATTCGAATAATGCCGATGAATATTATTGGAATGGAGATTCTACTATTGGGGAGGCTAAATAATGAGGAAATTATCTATGAGGTGAACTACGTGCGGAATCCTGTAGTTATTAGTAAAATCCAGCATATGCCTTCTAAAGCATATCGAATATTATAGGTTAGGCAGGCTGTGAAGTAAATGTGTGGTTCCCGATTAGTGTCATAAGGATGCCTGAAATCAGGATGTAATGGTATGATTTAAAGGCTGGCTTGATGTCGACTTTAGTGAGCCAAGCGTTACAGCCGACTAGTTTAATGAAAGAAAATCGCTTGGTCTCTATCGTGGTAGTTTAATGAGGATTCGACGGGTAGACTAATGCTGTTAATGCTGGAAAGGGCAGAATAATTAGAGATAAAAGATTGAATTAACAGTTGTTTTTGCCAGAAACTTCCTAGTTGCTACTCCGATGGTGCTGATGCAATATATGCTTCACGTAGGGGGGGGGTTTGATTTATTGCTCAACCGCTTCTGGTTCGGCGATGTCAGATTGTTAGTTGGGGCTGGCAAGGTTGTAGGACGGGAGAGTTAAGACACTGGAGTGGGATCCTTTAGACAAACCTGAAATGAGAAATTCAGAAAAATTAGTATCAGGGTATGAACAAATTTCAGTATAGAGATATTGAGAGGAGTCAACAAATAATTCCTGTGTTTTATGTTGGCTTTCAATACTTGGCATACGACGTGCACGCCGCCGCAGTAATTGCAAATGTGCAGATATATATATATATATACACACATACATACACACACACACATATATATATATATACATATATATACACACATATACATACACGCACACATATATATATATATACACACACACATATACACACATATATACATACATATATACATATATATACACACATATACACACATATACACACGTATACACATGCAGGTGTGACGAAGGCATCTTGTAGCCTTAGGGTTATTGCAAGACAGGGGGGGAGAGGGTTTGAGAAAAAGGGAGAAAGAAGAGTGGTTTAGCAGAGGTGGATGGGCTGGGGACGTTGCTGGTGGATTTTTGGGAACTGAAGTTCTTTCAGAGAAGGGTATTATGAAGGGGCAGGAGGTTGTCTTGAGCAGGTTTTTTACAGCAGATCGCATAGGAAATAATACGGCATCCTGAGAAAATTCTGATGTGAAGGTTAGATCCATCGTCTGCTAGTATTGCTGCTGGTACTACTTGTTTCCGGTGTGTCCCTTGTAGGAGCCAAGATTGTAAATTGGCGATTGGCCACAAGGTGTCAGTACAACATTACCTTACGGTGCCTGCACTGCGTGGAGAGAGAGAGTTTTAGCAGGAAGCACGGTTGTGACCGTTACTCAGCGTTTGTTATGAAACTTTAAGCTAGAAATAGTGCTGTGATAAGATGCATTGGGTTCTGTTGTTTGGAAAATAAACACATTTCTTATTTGCATCTATTTGCCTACAGAGTCTGGCTTTATGCGTGCAAATTTGCTTTCTCTACCGACGATAGTAGGGACACCGCTACGTCGCTTGAGGATAGGGGGGCGTGGCGGGAGCGAGTGCAGGGTTGGTCCATAGAATTATAGCTGATTGGATCATTGCAGCGGGTGGGGGATGTTGGTTCCGCTATGTGAGAGGCTGGCGGATTTCTGATGCGGTCATCTTGTTGGAAATGAGGGATGATGATTTTGCAGAGGCGTAGGAAGAAGCTGGAGAAGGTAGGTGGCGATTGGAGTGACTGAAGATGACGATTGAATGCGGTGTTGGGTTCTTGTCATGGTTGAGCGGATAGGCCTTTGAGGAGCCTCAGTGTTTAGCCGGCTTCCGGGCTGGGATTGATGTTGTTAAACCCTGGGCTGGTGTTTCGGGGAGAGCGGAGTTTTGTTCCTGTTCATGTTTATCTGTTGTTGAAGATGGATTCAAATGAATTGCTGCTGCTGCTGTTGTTGTTGTTGTTGTTGTTGTTGCAAAAGTTTGTAGAGAGAGTTTTCTTAAACTCGTGAAGGAACTGGAGCAGCCCTGTCGGGAGCCTTCTTCCGGAAACGAAGATGTAGAATGAAGTTTAGGCAGGATATATATAGTAAGTTTAGGATGATCTGATAGGCTAGCTAATGATTAGCAATAGGAATCAGCTGAAGTCAATCATTTCACGTGCTCCTCTCGAAATTAGTTTGTGAAACTTCACTTAGTAAAATATTATTTACGGTCATCGTGGAAAAGATAAAATAAACAAGTTATTAGAAATTAGTTATTGAAACTATTATGTTTAGAAATGTGTTAAAAAAATCTGCTCTCTATTAAACAAAAACTGGGGGAAAAAATAAACGGGGGCTAGTAATAATTCTGACTTCAACAGTATTTTACATACATTTTGTGATTCATGATGTTAATGTTTTTTTTCATGAACGGTGTCATTTTTGTCTGTAACTACTGTAGCAGTATCTGATTACTATGATTACGGTAGAATACCGCAAATTTCTAATATGCAGTAAGTTACTGTAAAAGTTGTGCCATTGTGATGCTATTAAAGTAGTCAACTGTGGTAATTTTACAGTAATTAACTGTACAATTGCAGCAAAGTCTAACAGTGTGTGTTATTGTGCCTATTAGCAGCTCAATTTCACGTGTGACAACAGGACTGATGCATAAACGATATCGCAGAGCTGCTAATGGGGCAATCATGATTTTTTTCTTCTGTCATTATCTACCTTATTGTGTGTCAATGTGTGCATTTGAAGGACTCATACTGGATTCAGTGGTGACGGAGGTGAACCCCAGCACAGCCCTGGAGCTCGGCACATACTGCGGATACTCTACAGTCCGCATTGCTCGCCTGTTGCCCCCTGGATCCAAACTCATCACACTCGAATTCAACCCAGACTATGCTGCGATTGCACGTCAGATCATCGCCTACGCTGGCCTCCAGGACAGGGTGAGGAAACATTTGAAATGGATCAAAATAAGGTCACACTTTATTTTGATGGTCTGTTTGTTGAATTACATTGCAACTAGTTCTCATTAGATTATAAGTAGACTGTTAGGGTTGGGGTTAGGGTAGGGTTAGTGTAAGTTGAAATGTACTTGCAAAGTTTCTTATAGTCAGTTAAATGTCTGTTGAATGTCAGTATCAACAGATATTAAGTAGACAGTTTACTAATACTCAAATGGACCATAGAAATAAAGTGTTACCCAAAATAATTATTCAAAATTGTCCTAGGACAAGAATGGATGTTGCTTAATAGTTTTAGGACAACTTTGACGAGAGGTTTTGATCCACTTCAAATGTTGACGACAGTATAATCAATCCAAAAATGATTCTGATTTTATTTTTGATGTATTTTTACTAGTGGGTGCAGGACACTGCAGTTCATTTATGTACAGTTGGAGAAATAAGTATTAAACACGTCACCGTTTTTCTCAGAAAACTACAGGTGCTGTTGACTTTTTTTTATGGGTGTCACTAACAACCAAATCCATATATGCAAAAACAAAAAAAAACAACAACTAATTAGTTTACAAATGAGTTATGCATAATAAAATAAAATAACACAGAGAAAAAGTATTGAACACATGAAGAAAGGGAGGTGTAGAAAGGCAGTGAAAGCCCAGACAGCAGCTGAACTCTCTGCCCTTCGTCACTGTAAAGGAATATTTGCTGCTTCAGTCCAACATCTACATTAGCAGGATGATGAAGATGATTGTTGTGTTGAAGGGTGTGACAACAACTTCACATGAGAGGCGTCTTTAAGCTGCCATCACCCAAAAAGTCTTTTATACAAAGTATTAAATACATTTCAGTAGCTCAGGACTTTATCCTTGTGTCAACATTATTACACATAACTCATTTTTCAGATTTGTTTTTATTTTTAAGTTTGTCTTGTTTGGGTTTTTATCAAAATCTGGGTCAATTCCATGTCAACATCTCCTTTAGAAATATTATTACCCAGAAAAATAACATGAATACTTCTTTCCCCCACTGTAAGTGAGGATAGCAAAACAAAATATAGTCTGAAACATCTTCATGCAGTGGACTAAAAAGCGAAAGGAACCAAAGAAGCTGCTGAAGTGAGTCTGGGAATATAAATACTGAAGTGAATCTGGCCGACAGCAGAAACCACAGGCTGTTACTGACGCCCAACAATGTTTAGTTGTGAAATACTATCAGACCAACATTTGTCTGAATTATGTTTGGTTGAGTGTAATGCATTACATGCTGTGCATTTCTGTGAATGTTATCTGTTATTATTTTCATTATGTTTTAACTCTTTATTGGGCGAGGAACTGTACGTGGCAGCTTAATTGACATTAATGACAATATATTTTTTGAGTCATAAAAGTCTTGTATAAGTAGAGGGTTCAAGTCATGTCTGATAAATCATATTTTCATGATGAATGCACATGAATGCCATTGCAAAGTCCTTATTAAGTGTGGGAAACTCAATTGTTTCTTTTAACTGCGTTTCAGAATATCTGCCATATAAATAAATAAATATTAATTCTGTATTTATTTATTTATTTATCTATAATTGAGAATTATATACAGTATGTCATTACGTACCTTATTATAAATAGATCATCGGGTGGAATTTTAGATGAATATAATTTGTCGGACTAAGTAAAATAAACTTATTTCAAACCTAAATAACCTATTTATATTCAAATCTATTTTATTTAGCCCCCTGGCAGATTGTTTTAAGGTTTTAATTACTTAATTTCGACTTATTTATATAAAAAAAACTAAATATTTTTTACTATTAAATGCCTCTTGATTTAAGATTTTTTAAAAATGTTTGGAGTAGAAACAAGACAAGTAGGAAAAACTTTTTTTTTGCACAATTTCTTTATAATTAACTGTGAAATTTACTAGCAAGTTCTAATTAAAAATATTTCACTGTATAAATTGAACTAATGAAAAAAAAACTATTTGGTCAGGGTTCTGAGTGCAACCAATTTGGTCACATGTGCAACCTAATTTCTCAATGGTGCGACAAAAAAAAAAGTCCTTATGAAGTGTGGGACACTTGATTTTTTTCTACAAACTGCGTTTCAGAATATCTGCCATATAAATAAATAAATATGAAATTCTGTATTTATCTATTTATTTATCTATAATTGAGAATTATATACATCATTACATACCTTATTATAAATAGATCATCGGGTGGAATTTTAGATTAATATAATTTGTCGGACTAAGTAAAATAAACTTATTTCAAACCTAAATAACCTATTTATATTCAAATCTATTTTACTTAGCCCCCTGGCAGACTGTTTTAGAATTTTAATTACTTAATTTCGACTTATTTATAAAAATAAAAAAAACTAAATATTTTACTATTAAATGCTTCTTGATTTAAGATTTTTAAAAAATGTTTGGAGTAGAAACAAAACAAGTAGAAAAAGCTTTTTTTTTTCTTTTTTGCACAATTTTTTTATAACTAATCGTAAAATTTACTAGCAAGTTCTAATTAAAAATATTTCACTGTATAAATTGAACTCAGGCCCTTGCCATGGTTTAACCAATTAGTAAGTTGTAAGTTACCTTTCTTATAGGTTTGTGCTTTAAATAAAAAACTGGTTAGCACTGTCACCTTACAGCAAGAAGGTCGCTGGGTCAGTTGGCATTTCTGTGTGGAGTTTGCATGTTCTCCCAGTGTTGGCGTGGGTTTCCTCTAGTGCTCCAGTTTCCCCCACAGTCCAAAGACATGCTCTATAGGTATATTGAATAAACTAAATTGGCCGTAGCGTATGTGTGTAAATGTAAGAGTGTATGGATGTTTCCCAGTACTGGGTTGCGGTTGGTGGTTCATTCCGTTGTGGCGACTCCTGATAAATAAAGGGATGAATGAATGGATGAAAGTTGATATTGCCTTTCGAAATAGCGATTTAAAGACAATTAACATTAAAATAAATAAATAAATTCATAAAACTGCAGTGTTAAATGTGGCGCGGTTGAAAATTTGGTGGCACCTAACTTTTGTTTAGGCGCACCAGTGCAAAAAGTTAGTCTAGAGCCCTGTTGGTTATTTTGTATGTTTGTCAATAATTAAATTTCACAGCACTAAAGATGTATGTGAAAGTAAACGTTGTTGTTGTTTTGTTCTTTTCTAAAGGTTATTCTAGTTGAGGGACCCTCAGGTGACTTGATCCCCAAAATGAAGCAACAACATGGAATAAAATCTTTTGATTTTGTGTTTTTGGACCACTGGAAAGACCGTTACGTTCCAGACACCAAACTTCTTGAGGTGAAAAACCCCAAAATACACACATTGTTTACTTTTCACTCAAGGAATGTTTCTAACACAAGAAACTTTTTCAAAAATTGCAGGACTGTGGCTTACTCAGAAAAGGCACCGTCCTTTTGGCTGATAACGTCATTTGTCCCGGAACTCCTGAGTATCTGAAATACGTAAGAAACGACCCACGCTATGAAAGCCGATACTTCAAGTCCAACCTGGAGTACACCAAAGTGGAAGACGGCCTGGAGAAATCAGTCTTCTTAGGATGAACATCTCACTTCACCAAGTTGATGCAATGAATGGGTGTGTAAAACTGCGTGGACACCAGCAGAAGAGGAACATGCAGACTCCTTGATGCAGATGCCATGTTTACAATTATCAAGCAAACTGATCTCTTTGTCCTTAACATAAACAAAACCAACATGCAACGATGCACCGCAGTGAAATCTCCCTTTACACCATGTCTGCGGTGCTGCGTTTGAATATATTTGATATATTTTACAGAATGATGTGCTGATCTCGTGTATAATTTTTAAGATTGTATTGTTTGATAAAGCTATGAAGCACTTATTTTTTCCTACTCAGTGTTTTAAAGAAAGCATTTACAGCAAATTATTTAATAAAATTAAGTTTAACCTCTAACTCAACCAATTTGTGAGTTATATGTGCATTATATATTGTTTGTCAAGATAAGTTCAGGTTTAGACAAAAATGTCCCACATTTGGGGGGAGGTAAAGGTTCAGGACACCCTGGAGTTTTTAAAAATGAAGATTTGTGTGTGTTGAGCATCGGTTAAGAACACCTTGGCACCTGTCAGCTTTAACTGTGAATAAAACTGTATAATTTGGAGCTTTTGTCAGCTAATTTCATCTTCCAGGTTTAAATCATTTTTGGGGCGGATCAAAATCGGTGACATAGCGCTAAACTGCACGTGGAGTGATGACGCGACGCTTTCTCATTATTATTCATAGTGAAGTTTTCTTATCCTATGAGAAGACCCTGCTTCTTAATTATTCATGAGAGCACGTGCTTTCCGAAGGCAGGGCAGACCTACCAAGCTGTGACTTAATGACTGGGTGAGATCGCGTCTGCACGGCACAGATGTTTATTTTCATGATTCACGGGGTTTGTTGCATGTTTTTCCTCACAATGTTGTCAGGGCTGATGCAGCAAAGCTGTTGGTTTGCAAGGAATCACGGCTGATCTGTGATCTATACAGATCACAACCCACAGTTCGGCACACACGTGACCAGATTAATAACTTGCTTAAACTTGTAGGTTAATCCAACATTTATAATGTTATAATGTTAGAGATGGCCTACTGCATCATTCAAATCACATGTATGAAAGCATCTGGCTTCCCTGTAAAATATAATGACGAAGGGAAAAGTTGTAGGTTAGTGTTAGTGTCTTAGTGATTTCTGTCAATGTTTGTTTAGCCTGCATTAATGCATTCAGTGTAGAGCTGCATGATTAAACATTAAAAGATCGCGATCTTTGATTGATTGAACATGACTGATAAATGATTTGCATATGTTTATTAATCATTTGAAGCGCTGCATTCAGATCTGCGCAGATCGAGAGAGATTCTGTTTTTACAATTTTCAGTTAGTTACAAACAATTAAATAACACAGAAGTACTGGGAGAACAGTTTATAGTTCAGATAATCACTGATGTTTATGGTAAAGATTAAAATTACTGTTTAATGGAATTTGACGCTGGTGATTTTTTTAGCAACTACATTAGTTAGCCAGCAGGTGGCGACAAACAACCATCAAAATGATGTCACTGAATAGGTTATCAAAAAAGATCCACCTGAAATATTGAAACATGGTTTTATGTGTGAATTGTTGAATCATTAATTGAACATGAATATGATCTGTTGTAAAACATGTCAGATTTCTATATTCAGCATTATCAGTAACAGCAGCAAAGAGCATATTTCATATTGAATATTTTCCTTTTTTTCAGCTGCTTCTTTCATTATTTTTATTTTTGTTAAAGTTACAGTTTCTAAGTTCTGTTTGTTTAAGCCAATGGCTTTTGCAGTATTTTTTTTTTTATATAAATGGAAAGCAAATTACATTTATCTCCTCCATTTTTTGCTGATCTGAAAAGTGGTTCGATCGGTGACTGATCCGTTACACTACTAGTTTGCAGCAAGTATTTTTGTCGGGAGAGCTGTACAAGAATTGGAAAATGGCAGCCATTGAGACACATCGCCTATATCCATGCTGCTGTGTTCACCTATTTTTAAAATCCCCCAGATTACCGGCACGGTTAATGGTTGAAATAGACAGGGCAAGAGACGTGCTGCACTGCTATCCACTTTGTCTACATTCAGACCCGGGGATTGAGGAGGAGAGAAGTCCTTCTCATTTATAGTGTTTATAAAAACACGATTAACTTTATAATGATATAACAAATAGTGGTTATATGAATATGAAATTATGAATAACAAATGTAGCAGGACATTAAATTACTGCTTATTTGTTTGCATTTTAACTTTGTAAACTATAAAATCATGGGTCTCCTCATGCTTTGGGTCTCATTTTGTGAGCCGACTGACAACAGTTGTTCACTCTTTTCCCCCTGCACTGCCAGCCAAGTCCACTCCTCCCTTTGTCCGCAGCACTCCATGCCCATCTCAGAGCAGGACTTGAACTGAAAAAGGGGGTTTCATGGCCCTTTCAACACAATAGCTGAGTTTTTTTATTTTTATCCTTATTGTTATATTTATGCGTGCTGTAAACGGGCCTTAACAATTTGATTAAAACACCTATATCACGATTGGGATTTTTGTAATTTTCTGCAAACATTAAAAAGATTCGCTTCAGGTTTGATTGCAAACCCTACCAATGATAGATATTTAGGCCCACACACCTCTTAGCCCTTCCCCTTCATTTTGCTTGTTAACGTGAAGGGGTAGGGGTGTCCCAATTCTTTTTAGCTTGAAGGCGTAGGGCAAGGGGAAGCACTAGATAGCCCTTGAAACAGAGATTTTTAAGGACCACGCTCAGTGTGAATATTTACCAAAAAACACAAGCTACAAAGGCAACATGGCTTTAAGTATTTTTTGGCATTATTAAGAATGTTTAGTCAAACAAGCATGTTTTAATACATTCATAACGGCTTTCGTGTTTTACAGTCATGCTTTTTAGAATAATTATTAAAAAAAAAAAAAAAGTTTTGCTATCTATAATCCACAATAATAACTTTCACATCTGTCACTCGAATACCCTGTCAAAAAAAGTCTAGTGGCTGGAAATGAGCTTTTTACAGTGCCTAGTATAACATTAATGTTGTTTTCTCGTGTTTACATTGATAATTATGGCCACGGCGTAAATGCACAGTACAGTTAGGAGCTTATTGGCGCATTATATAATGATAACCTGATATCGCTGCCTTCGTTGATTTCCTGAAGATAAAGACCAAAAAAATAATGCAACTGAATAACTACAGCAGTCGAAATAGAACAGATTAGGCCTAAGCCTTGTTTTTCCACACAATTATTTTGTGTGAAACAGGCATGACACAGAACTAGCGTATCATTTTATAAATGAAGACCCTGTACGTTGAAAACCCTGCTAATAACAGATATTTACCCTTGTTTATCCACACAATTATTTTGTGTGAAACAGGCATGACAGAAATAGCGTATAATTTTATAATTGAACAATCCAATATTCTTTCAGAAGACATTAAGCCTCTTTTCATGAGAAAATAAAGACTTTTCTAGAATAAGGGACCACCATTTTACTGTTAACCCATGAAATCAGAACAATCTATATGTGATTTACATCTGCTGTCAAAAATGCAGCAAAACATCAGTTCAGAATCTGTATGTTGAAAACCCTGCTAATAACAGATATTTAGCCTTGTTTATACACACAAATTACTTTGTGTGAAACAGGCATGACACATAACCAGTGTATAAAATCATGTACGAGTGGTCTATTATTCTTTCAAAAGTCATTAAGCCTCTTCTCATGGTAAAATAAAGACTTTTCCAGAATGAGGGTTCATCGTTTTACTGTTAACCCATGAAATCAGAACAATCTACATGTGATTTACATCTACTCAGTCAAAAATGCAGCAAAACATCGGTTCAGAGTCTGTACGTTGAAAACCCTGCTAATAACAGATATTTAGCCTTGTTTATACACACAATTACTTTGTGTGAAACAGGCATGACACATAACCACTGTATAAAATCATGTACGAGTGGTCTATTATTCTTTCAAAAGTCATTAAGCCTCTTTTCATGGGAAAATAAAGACTTTTCCAGAATGATGGTCCACCTTTTTTACTGTTAAGTTATGAAATTGGAACAATCTACATGTGATTTACATCTATTCTGTCAAAAATTAAGCAAAACATTGGTTCAGAATCTGTACATTGCCAAATAATCTGAAAAATGCCTCTGAAACAGACAAGAAAACTCTCCGATTATGCTCTGCGGTGTCAAAAAACGCTGAAAGCAACCTGAATGTTCTCAGCACGTCAATCCCGGGCTTTAGCACTGCTGAAGATCTTGGCCAGGAGGGAGACGTTGGATTGTGCTTTATCCTGGATGCTTTTGCTCTTCTCTTGCGCCTTCTGGAGGCTCTTCTTAGAAATGCCTTTGCTCTTAAAGCGTTTCAGGTGGATCTCCTCTTCGGTAGGACGCTGTTTGTAATCCCACGTCTTCTCCTCCACGACCTCTCCCTTCTTCGCCCTCTTCTTCCGGAGTTTCTCCAGGCTCTGGCTCTTCTCCACACTGGCCAGGTAGAAGTTGGTCTCCTTCTTGGCCTGGGAGATTTCGGTCCTCATGCGCTGGTGATAAACAGTCTGTTCGTAGGCCAAACGCTCGCTGAGATGACACCACTGGAACCTGTGCAGATACTTGATGGGAGAGAGAGATGTTAGATACACTGCTCTTTGAATTCGGCCATAAAATGTTTTAAAAGTTTTTGAAAGAAGTAAGCAAGAGTTAATTCAGGGTTTCTACTGGTTCTAGTCAAATTGAAGATTTCTTTAGATCTTTTTAAGACCATGAAGAATTAAATTTCAGACTTGTATAGGTCTAAACGCTAAGGATTTTTAAATGGCCTATAAGGAAAAAAATTAACTCTCCCCATCAAAAAATTTTTTTTTAATTAGTTATTTTTTAGCCACATATTTTAAATAATGCGTCAAAACAAGCAGACCCTAGCTTTATATATTTTTTGCAAAATAACTATTAAACATAATTTATAACACAAAAAACTCTTTAAAAACTAAATGTTTACATGTAGGCAGCAATAGCCTTGTGGTTAAGTGTGCCGACAAATAGCATCATGGTGCTCACGGCAAGTCCTATGCCAACCCTTACCCACTCTCTGCTCCCAATATTTCCTGTCTGTCCTCCACTATCCTATCCCAAAAGGTAAAAACCCCCTAAAAAAGTTATATATATATAAACTGAATGTATGCATAACAGACTGTTCTAAGAGTTTTATTCAGATGTTTTTGTTGGTGATTGGGTGTGTGTTGGATTGATTTTCGGTAGATTTATCTAAACTTCAAATGAAAAATTAAGACCTGTTTAAAATGATTTTAGACCTACAAGACAATATTTCCATAAATTTAAGACTTTAAGGCCTAAAAATTTGTTTTTGAAAATTAAGACATTTTAAGACTTTAAAAAAATTAATCAAAGATAAAAATAAAAAATAAATATAGATAAAAGCAATCAAGGCGGCAAATACTGTCTCACAACTCTGTATATTTGAATATTGTTTATGATAAATGTTATTCATTGGGCCAGTTGGCATTTCTGTGTGGAGTTTGCATGTTCTCCCCGTGGTTGCGTGGGTTTCCTCCGGGTGCTCCGGTTTCCCCCACAGTCCAAAGACATGCGGTACAGGTGAATTGGGTAAGCTAAATTGTCCGTAGTGTATGAGTGTGAATGAGAATGTATGAATGTGTTTCCCAGAGATGGGTTGTGGCTGGAAGGGCATCCGCTGCGTAAAACAAATGCCGGATAAGTTGGCGGTTCATTCTGCTGTGGCGACCCCGGATTAATAAAGGGACTAAGCCGAAAAGAAAATGAATGAATGAATAAATGTTATTCATTCTTGTAATACTCCAGTCTTCAGAGTCACATGATCTTTCAAAAATCACTCCAATAAGATTTACTGCTCACAAAAACTCATTATCATGAAACTTTAATTTAGTATGTTTCCCTCTATTTACCCCCAGAATTCTTAAATTATTATAAAGTTCAAAAGAGCAGAATTTATTTGAAATAAAAATATTATGGAACATTATAAAAGCCTTTAAAGTCACCATGAATATAAAGTTTACTCTTCTTATTTTTATATTTATATAATGTAATGATGCATCTGTGCAATTCATTATTTAGCTAAAATCTGTTTGCCCTCAGAATCTTTTAATCAGAATGCCATAACTTTCCCTGCCCCATTGAAATGACTTTTCTGCATTTCTGGTCACATGAAATGCCTTTAGGGTGGGGCTATCAGTTTCTGTTCTGCCTTCATCCATTCATAAATATACCTTCATTTTGTTAGCAACAACCACCTTTCAACAATCTGTTCGGTTCCCAATGGACAAACTTGTTTCACCACCCTACATGCTTTTTCTCATTCAGTGCTGTTTCAACTGGATGTTTGTCAGGATTTGGAAAAAAAGGACATGGTAACTTTAAATGTATGTTCTGATTAATTAAATGCATCATTGTGAATTAAAGTGTTAATTTAAATATGGTAAGAACAATGTGGTATCTGTTGCATACTTTGATGGACCACAGATCACTGCTGAATCGGCTCCTCTTCCGGTTGGCCATGGGCGTGTTGTGAAGACTGGCTGCGACTCTCTTAGCGACTCGTTTGTCTCTGAACTCCACCCAGCCCTCTGTAAAACTAGATGACTTGCAACCGGCCTTCTTTTTCTTTCTTTTCACACATCGATCTAGAAGAGAGTGAAGAAAAAAATTGTTAGATGGTCAAACATAACAACCATACACTTAAAGGGATAGATCTCCCGAAACGTTCTTCAAAATATCTCATTTTGTGATCAACAGAATAAAGAAACTCATAAAGGTTTGGAGCCATTCATTTTCCTTCAGCTTAACCCCTTATTTATCAGGGGTCGCCACAGCGGAATGAACCGCCAACTATTCCAGCAGTTGTTTTATGCAGCAGATGCCTTTCCAGGGTAAGGAGCTCTGTCACTCGGGAGGAGCTCGGAGTAGAGCCGCTGCTCCTCCACATCAAGAGAGGTCAGCTGAGGTGGCTCGGGCATCTGTTTCGGATGCCTCCTGGACACCTACCTAGGGAGGTGTTCCTGGCATGTCCCACCAGGAGTAGGCCTCGGGGAAGACCCAGGACACGCTGGAGGGACTATGTCTCTTGGCTGGCCTGGGAACGCCTCGGGATCCCCCCTAGAGGAGCTGGAGGAAGTGTCTGGGGAGAGGGAAGTCTGGGGTTCTCTCCTAAAACTGCTGCCCCCGAGACCCGGCCCAGAAAAGCGGTAGAAAATGAATGAATGAATGCCCTTCCAGGCACATGCCTGTACTGGAAAAGGGTTTGGAATTACTGGATTATTATAAAGAGTAAATAATGAGTACATTTTCTTTAGTGAACAATCCCTTTAATAGGATTTATGTGTGTCTATATTGGTGTCTATGACAAAATAAAAAGCACATTTCACTATCATTTCCAGCAGCACAGTGGCTCATTGGTTAGCACTGTCGGCTCACAGCAAGAAGGCCACTGGTTCGAGTACCGGCTGTGTGGAGTTTGCATGTTCTCCCCCTGTTGGCGTGGGTTTTCTTCAGGTGCTTCGGTTTCCCCCACAGTCCAAAGACAATAAGTAATGTGCAATAAGTAGGGTGCGAATTACAGGGGGGTTTGGGGGGAATTAACCCCCTAATTAATACTTTATCCCCCTAAAGTACATCAAAACAAGGTTGGGGGATCAGCCCTTTAATAGTAAGAAATAGCTTTCTCTGATTTATATCTTAAATAATGATAATTAAAAGTGTATAAAATACATATACACTTGATCCCCCTCTATAATGGTTTATACCATTGTGAATGCATAATCGCGCCAATCAATACTGGGAAAAAATATAATTTCTGTAAATGTTCAGTTCTAGAGCATCGATAGACATCTTAAGTATTCACAGAACACTTTTCTTGTAAACTAGGTGTTTATATCTGCATGAGCCTAAATAATAAAAACTAGACACATAATTTGTATAATTTGACCTAGAGTAACCTCTGAAATGGTCACTAAATGTCCGTCAAAACACTGAAAACGAATACATTTTATTAATGAATTAGATGTAATTGAAATACATTCATAAAATTGATTCAGTGAAGCATGCACTGACAACTACAGAAAAAAGTTGTCCCCCCACCTGATTGTCAATGCATAATTCACATATTGGCCATAAGTGAATTAATGAAACTAAATTGGCCATAGGGCATCACGATGGCTCAGTGGGCAGCACAATCGCCTCACAGCAGGAAGGTTGCTGGTTTGAGCAATCGGCTAGGTCAGTTGGCATTTGTGTGGAGTTGGTATGTTCTCCCCGTGTTCGCATGGGTTTCCTCTGGGGGCTCCCGTTACCCCCACAAGTCCAAAGACATGCTCTATAGGTGAATTGGGTAAACTAAACTGTCCACAGTGTATGTGTGTGAATGAGTGTGTATGGATGTTTCCCAGTGCTGGGTTGCAGCTGGAAGGGCATCCGCTGCATAAAACATATGCTGGATAAGTTGGCGGTTCATTCCGCTGTGGAGACTCCAGATTAATAAAAGGACTAAGCCGAAAATTAAATAAAAAATGAATAAAAAAATAAAACATATTACTACATGACTAGCAGTCAGCTTCACTAAGCTATTCTGAATTCGTTTCAATCATTTGTTTTAGTAGCTTTACCTTCAGGCTGTAAGAAGATCCTCCCGATCTCTCCATACGCACTCAGGATATTCCGCATGTGTTTTGGTCTCATCCTGGGAGGAATGTGTCCCAAATACACGATACCTGGGGCCACATATAACATAAATTGAGACGTGACTCGGAATCTTCCACATAAATATTTGCTAACTAACAAAGTAAAAGAAATTACATATAAAATATTACATAGATGCTATCCTTGTAATAGCTTACTTAGTAAATAAATGATAAATAATAAAATATTGATAACAAATGTACTTTTTGTGACTTGGAAGAAACTATTGTTCATCTCTTTTGTGAATGTACTTATGTGAAACTATTTTGGACGGAACTATGTACCTATCTCTCAGAAAAGACAAATGTTGATATTTGTTTAAATACGTTTGACATATTTTTTTTAATTACAACTCTAAATCTTGCATTCAGTACATTGTTAATCTTTTTATTATAATGGGTAAGTTTTTTATTCACAAGTGTAAATTTTGGGGAAAAAAATCCAATTCTGGATTTTTAATTTTTTTAAAAATCGATAAGTCATATATTTTGTCTTAAATGGGCATAAAAA
>CAIGQQ010035257.1:9121451-9138994 GCA_903798035.1 Danio albolineatus | reverse complement strand
ATCATTCCATTCATAGTTCCATCCATCATTCCATCCATCATTCCATTCATAATTCCATCCATTATTCCATCCATCATTCCATCCCACCATTCCATTCATAATTCCATCCATCATTCCATTCCATCATTCCATTTATCATTCCATACCATCATTCCATTCATAATTTCATCCATCATTCCATCTATCATTCCATCCCATCATACCATTCGTAATTCCATCCATCATTCCATTCCCTCAATCCATCCCATCATTCCATTCATACAGTAATTCCATCTATCATTCCATGCCATCATTCCATTCATAATTCCATCCATCATTCCATCCCTCATTCCATCCATCATTCCATCCCATCATTCCATTAATAATTCCATCCATCATTCAATCAATTCATAATTCTATTCCATCATTACATTCTGTCATTCCATCCATCTTTCCATCCCATCATTTCATTCATGCAGTAATTCCGTCCATCATTCTATTCCATCATTCCATCCGTCAAACAATTAATTGTTCCATCCATAAATCTATTCCATCATTCCATCCACCATTCCATCCCATCAATCCATCCATCATTCCACCCCATCATTCCATCTATCACTCCATCCATCATTCCATTCATACAGTAATTCCATCCATCATTCTATTCCATCATTCCATCCATCATTTTAGTCATAATTCCATTCCATCATTCCATCCAATCATTCCATTCATCATTCTGTCATTCCATCATCATTCCATCTTTCATTTCATCCTTCATTCCATCATTCTATCCATCATTCCATCGTTCCATCATTCCATCCTTCCATTGCTACATCTATTATTCTATCCATTTATCCATCCATCTTAAGTTCTACTGAGATAAAATACTTTCATTCGTTAGTAAAATAAAAGTATGTGTAGACTTTCATCCTATTCCTTTGAAATCCTTTCAGTCTGCAATTATTTTAGACCTAAATCTAACTGCTATAATTTATACTGCTTCCTCATAAAAACAGCTGAATATTTTGATAAAAAGACAGTCTGCCAATTGTTTAGAGTGAAGGTATTGAGGAAAGAAATAGAATGTACAGAGTGGAGAGTCTGCATTATTTGATCAAACCATTGCACATGAAAATGACCACTAATATGGGGAAGCAGATTAATAAGGTGATGTGACACTCAAAAGGACTAAATAAATATCCTAACCTGACATTCTCAAAGTTGGATTTTATATAACACGTCATCTTCATGATCCGTTTGGGTCCGGGCCAGCTGAAACACAAAGAGCTGCATGACAGATGTGAAATCCTTTGAGGACCATATTTGCGCGTGTTTGTTTTACGCCGAGGTTGACTGACAACTAAAGACATGTTTTTGACAGTACACTGTCCGCCAGATTTACACGCACACCAACCGGCTCACGGTTCATGATGGTGTGGACAGATAGCGACGGGCAACAAAAACAACAACGCTGAACAAAGAAAATATTATTTGCAGCTCAATCCCCCAGTGTTTGTTTCATACATCATGTATAAAAGTCCTGTTTCTGTTGCACGAATGAAAAATACAACAAACGGTTTAGGCCAATTTGTCAAAGACATTTCTTTTGCATATAATATTCTAATTGGTCTATCTTCTGTACAAATTCTTGTAATTGTCCTGAAATCCCAAAGTAGACTATGTTATTTTTAGGGGAAGGCTAATGAAACGGTTTTGCGAGCGACGACTTTGTTACCGCAAACTTCAAACAGCATCTATAACTGCATTGAGAAGCAGAGAGAATAAAACACAGAGCCATCTGTCTGGGCCCCAGTGACAACACTAGTTAGAGTCACACACAATAATCAAAGCCCCGGCGCACCGCACATACCTCAAGGTGCATTACCCTTTTAAACACACGCAAAGGTAAAAGTCGTGAAGCAGCACAAACCCGAACGCGGACAATAACAACATGACTAAATGAACTCTCCCATACCTGAGGGGCTTCGTACGGTAATGATTTATTTACACATTTTAAATATTGATCAGGCGGAGGGGGGAAAGCAAATGTGCAATTGAACTGCAGGAGACTCTGTTCGCTCTGAGATAAATGCGAAATGTGGCACGACATGAGGTTTTATCTCAGTGTGGGTCGAACTCGCACGCTTTAAATGGCAGCTGATCGCAGGCCTCGCATGCTTTGCATTTTTAATAGGCTCAAATAATGTGCTGTGTCTTAGTTGTTGCTTTATTAAACGCTATTGAGAAACCAAGAAATGCATCGCCTGCGGGCTGCAGCTGGTCATTCTTGTGGCGCTCATTGATTTCTCAACATTGGTTTGTGATTTATTTAGTTGGTTCTGTGCAACGAACAAAAGTCAAAGAAAATGCGATTCTAGGCTACATGCAAAAAAAATAAATTAACCCAGCTATTAGTGTAATTAGGCTATGTGTTGTTAGGGTTGCAAATAAATATTGATTTTCCCATACTGTTCTCCAATATGACCCATTCTTTCCCACACTGAGTGCTTGAGAATTAGCGATCAATAATGAAAACATTGATGATCATTCTAGGACTCTTGTCGAGATGCAGTCACAAAAAGCAATAGGAAATAACACATTTGCTTGAGGACATGCACAGCAAAAATTCCAGTGTTAAATACACAGTGTGATTTTTTTGGAGTTGTTCAGTGTTAAAACCAGAGTACATTTTAATCCACGAGTGTGAAAGAGCGTATATTTAAGAGTTGTTGTTTTTTTCAGTGTTAAACTTTTAACCTAATATGCAGTGTATTTCCAACTAGTGATGGGAAGTTTTTTTACTTAAACCGTAGTTTCAGACAAACAGTGATCAAACCAGTATGTTTTACTTAAACTTCAAACATGCCTTGTTGCATTTTAAAATGCAAAGCGTTGACCGAATTGAAATTATTTCTGAAAAGATTAACGAACACTTAATAAATCCAAACTATTTTCAACATATTTGATCACTGTTATCTGTCACACACACCAATTGATAATATAGGAACAAAGGTAATACATTAACACTTTGAAGGGTAACACTCACTCCAGTTTGATGTAAGAATAAACTCTTACTGTGTTCAAATGAACTCTGTGAGTAATGTACAAATTTCACACTTTAGAAAGTGTTATTGTAACTCCAACATGGAGGGAGTCGTATGTACACCCAAAGAGTGTTAAGATAAACTCAAACTGAGTTAAAGTTACACTGATTTTTTTGCTGTGTGGAATAAACATCCAGTGAAAGGTTCTTTTAACTCTTTAACAGGAATAGTAACTGCTTGGTTGACCTTTTGTGCATTGGTTCAATTATTTGTCCAATCATTAAAGCAGTGGTCCACTACGATATCATATGTTAAACTTTAGTTGATGTGTAGTTTTGCTGTGTGAACATAAACAACATCTCTGAATGTAAGACGCTCAAAGTTCAATGCAAAGGGAGACATTGGCTTTTTCAGAGTTAGCTTAGCACAGCCTACAGCAAACAAAGTTTGGTGACTACAAAAAAATAGATATATCCGGATTAATGAGATCTTAAACCCTTCAGGTTACACACATTAACCACGCACTTACACCTTACTCAGCTAGGGGCATGGTGTTACGAACCCTAATTTGTAAAGACTCATCTAGGGAGGGGTTAGCAACATAAAAGGACACGCAACTCAGAAAATTTGCAATTGTCTATTTATTTAGAGACTGGAAAAAATTATGTGTCTGATCAAAATAAAATGGCAACAAAATATAAATAATTAATTTAACAATATTACTCAAAAAAAATGACTTAAACAAACAAACATACGTAAAACATAAAAGAACATAGATCAACGAAAATTGAAATAAAGAGAGCAACAAGACCAGTAGGGCTCCTCAGCAGCGGCTGCACAAGACGCGCACAGAAATCATACCTTCATCAGGACAACAAGATACATAGAGATTCTCAGCAAGTACGGGTCACGCACTCAACAGAGTAAAGAAAGAGAGGATCAGTCAGACACGCGCTGGAAAACAAAGAACCACCCAGACACATACTTGTCTTCCGCTTTTAAAGGCCGGCAATCCTGATGAGCCGCAGGTGCAGAAATAAAACATCAATTAATATCAAAAATACGACACTAGCCATAATAATAATAATAATAATAATAATAAATAATAAGAATAAGAATAATCCATGACACATGGCCAGAGGCGCTGTAATGTTATAGCAGAGAAAGCTAAAATGGCGTCCAAATGCTGCTAATTCCACAGAGCTTCTTCTGTTTCTGTATTTGGGCTTTCAAAGAACATGACACAAAGAGCGAAGTGGTTACAATTTATTTTAATTATGTTCCAGAGAATTATATAAAAAAGATATAGCTAGCATTTGACAAAGGACAGCTTCCAAAATCTCTCCCAGTTCAGTGCTGGATTCGGCTCAAAACTCCTCAAAGACGGAGCAATGGACGAAGCTGTGGACTGTGAGCCACAACCTGTAGTTATTTCTATTTGTTAAAATTGATCTATTCCATGCATATTTTCTTGCGTTAAGGGTATGTCAACCCAGGATCATTCTGAGAACCTAGTCCCGAGTACGTTTCGGGAGGCCGCGGAATACGTCCCGTCAGGTACGTCTTTTTGCACTTTTTGCTTTGGCAAGTCCACGAGAGGCCGCTGCGGATGCTTTTTTTTAGATCTGAAACGTCTCTCGCGAGTGCCGTTCGCGCCTGCCGTTCTCGCGTAGACCCGCCAGAGGCCGCTGTCGGCCGGCCGTTTTTGGCTGACTGACTGACCATCCGATCGGACTGACCCACCCTCCCCCTTCCCTAAACCCAACCAAAATCTTATCGATCGACCCACTCACCCACACACATGCTTCCCTAAACCCAACCAACAGCTTTCAAAAAAGCAATCCGGAATAAAACAAAAGCCCCTCATCTCATTTTTACCACATTTTCAGACTTCACCGCGTTCTCACCCTGTTGTTTACTGGTTTACTTCGTTATATAGATTCTGTGTTTGTCTTACCTGCTTTCTGGAACCGCTCCTCGCCGGACTCGAACCCCGGCGTCGTCGTGGTGGTGGTCAACTCCTCACCGCGTCTCGAGTCCGCCGACGAACACGGCGAGCTAACGGGACAAACTGGTTGCAGCGGTAAAGTTGTCACACCGCCCCGTAGAGTTCGTTTAAAAAAAATTTAACGCAGCCATACGTACCTCTGACCGCGTAATGTGCGGTCTCCAGAAACGTACTCGGGACTACGTTTTCACAATGAGCCTGTGTTGGGGTATGTTGTAGCAAGGATGTAAACAGGAATATAAACAAGCATGTAAACAATGTGAATGCTGTTTGGCATCATTAACAATTTAGCTACAAATTCATATTTATTCAGTTCAATTCATGTTTATTTATATAGCGGTTTTACAGTGTAGACTGTGTCAAAGCAGCTTCACAAAGAAGTAGTCCAGATATCAGAGTTCAACTTCAGTTCAGTGTGGTTTAAGTTTCACTGCTTAGAGTTCAAACACTGAAGAGTAATCCCTCGATGCGCAGCTCCACAAGTCCCAGTCCAAGCATGCCAGTGGCGACAGTGGCGAGGAAAAAAACTTTACCAACTGACGAAGTTAAGGGGAAAAAAACCTTGAGAGAACCAGGCTCTGTTGGACCTTCAAGCCCCAACATTTATCCTTCAAACCCCTGTAAACACCCACAATCTTCAGCAGCGCTGCAATGTCTCTCTATAGGGCCACTTTTCCTGCATTCTTCATCTCAAATAATGAACTTGCAGGAGATATGCGATTGTTTCATATTCCTTACACATGCTTAAAACCTAAATATATTTTAAATAAACTTGTCAGATTTTATTTTAGAGAGCAGGCATGAGGTTCAGCTGTGTCCTCTTAATTTTCTGTCTGATTCAGACTCAAACTGATACGGCTACACTGACAGTATTTACACAGCAGAGGCACAGCACATGCTAGAAGAGGTGTGATGCTTAATGATGTGGAGCCGATCAGTGAATCACAACCCATTATGTTAGCTGACCAATCAGAGCCTCTTGAGGGCAGGCTTTCGAGGAACTAGGAAATATGACAGTCGTTTTCGTGTTAGCTAAGTAGCTGTATATAATTAAAGTAAGATATATGAAAAAATAATGTGATTTTGTACAAATGATACATGAGCACACATTGCTTTTCACCCCGTAAATACAATCAAGCCTTAAAAATACACTCTTGACCACCCCTTTAAAAACAAAAAAACTTTGCTTCAGGAATGCAATTTAACCATTAACCCTCTTGGAGTGCAAGTTAAGCCCTTCTGTCGCCCCCACTTTTTAAACAGAGATGAAAATGACATGCTCAACTTAAATGAATGACTTCAAATGCTTTATTGCATAGACGCAAGCTTCGTCTCATTTTAAAGACAGATGTCAGATTGTCAGACGTCTTTTCTTTTTTAATTTATATATTTTAACGATAAATATCATACAAATTGTGCTTTTAATATATAACAGAGAATTTCCATCTGGTCTCAAAGCTTTTAGCAGCATGACAGATGTTGTGTAAACAGGAGCTGTTTTTGATTTTTTTATTTCAGGCACTGGTTATCAATGAAAATTAAGAGCGTGAACTGAGTCTGCTCTTTTTCAGCCCTGGTTTGATGCTCTAATCGTCACTGAATAATTAAGACACTTCTAGCCTGGCTGTTCAGAGAGATGAAGGTTAAGGTCTTGAGCCCTAAAGTGAACCCAGTGCCTAACCATTTTCTGGAATAGCCACATTTTAAATTCAGAAGATGTGCCTTTAAACACACTTCATGTGCTCATTCATTAGGTCTGATGCACAGCAGCCCCAAAACATTTCTGGACACTGAAGCCGCACGTTTAAAAATGTATAAATGTTAAATTATTCTGCTAGAACTTTCCTCAGAAGAGTTTTCTCTTTTTGTTTTTACCATAATTGTTCGCTTGTTTTTAAGGCATGAATGAATTCGGTTCCCCTCAAGTTCACACAGTTGCAGAGGAACCACAGGTGCCGTTCATCGCATCACACACACACATTTTAAACCTTTTTTTTTTGTTGTTTTAAAAATGTTTTATTTTTGGGACATGTGTTTTGCTTGAAATGTGCGTGTGCTATATTTCAGCAATGTATTTATTCATCGAGAACAACGATCAGATGCTTCGTGTTAAGCAGGCGGTTCCAGGTCTAAGAACATCCCCCATGAGTTTATGCAACTTTAATGTTTTTAGACCTGCACAGTTTCCCTATTGCACTAAAAATACAATGCTTGAATCACTTATGCATGGACTCACAGAAGAATGCTGATCTCTGCTTTACCCTAAAATGCATGCATGATCTTTTACTCTAAATTTTCAGATGTGGATATGAAATCATTTCTGCTTTTACCATTTGTTCACATGCATGTTTTTATGTATATATTTATTTATATTATATTTATTCTGATATTTTTCTATTATATATACAGTAGGGGAAATAAGTATTCAACACATCACCATTTTTCTCAGAAAACATATTTCTAAAGGTGCTGTTGACTTGAAATTTTCACCAGATGTTGGTAACAACCAAAGAAATCCATTTTGTTTTCAAATAAAGTTCATTCATTCTCTTTTCAGCTTAGTCCCTTTATTAATCCGGGGTCGCCACAGCAGAATGAACCGCCAACTTATCCAGCATTTGTTTTACGTAGCGAATGCCCTTCCAGCCGCAACCCATCTCTGGGAAACATCCATACATTCTCATTCACACTCATACACTACGGACAATTTAGCTTACCCAATTCACCTGTACCGCAAATCTTTGCACTGTGGGGGAAACCGGAGCACATACACTGTGGACAATTTACTGTAGCTTACCCAATTTACCTGTACCGCATATCTTTGGACTGTGGGGGAACCCGGAGGAAACCCACGCGAACACGGGGAGAGCATACAAACTCCACACAGAAATGCCAACTGACCCAGCCGAGGCTCGAACCAGCGACCTTCTTGCTGTGAGGTGTCAGCACTACCAACTGCGCCACCGTGTCGCCCTCAAATGAAGTTATGTGTAATAAAATGAAATGATACAGCGAAATGTATTGAACACATGAAAAAAGGGAGGTGCAGAAAAGCAGTGAAAGCCCGGACAGCAGTTGAAATCTCTCAGTAGTTCTTCAGCAACTCTTCACCCTTCGTCATGGTAAATGAATATTATCTGCTTCAGTCCATCGTCTACATTACTAGGATAATGATGAAAAACAGTGAACGTTTCAGCAAGACAATGGTCCAAAATACAGCCAAGGAAACACTCAAATGCTTTCAGAGAAAGAAAATCAAGCTGTAGAATGGCCCAGCCAATCACCTGACCTGAATCCAATAGAAAATACAAAATAAAGATCAGATTTGAAAGACGAGACACACAGAAATATCAAGATTTTTACACTCTGTTAAAGTCTGTGAAAAACTCACACCTGAGCAATGCATGTGACTTCATTCTCCATATAAGAGGTGTCATATATATACATATACATATATATATATTTTTCCTTGTACATGTTATGAAATAGGCAGTGCAAGCTACTACATCAGGGTTAAAATTTACTGTATATTATAAAAATAAACAGCAAAAAGCCATTTTGAAAGTGTATTTTTCTAAATGGATTTGCAGTGAGCGTAGCGCAGCAGCCTGAGGTTATACACACGTTCATGTTTTCTTAACAATCTAAATGTGCGTGCGTGCCACTGGTAAAAAAAAGTTATTATTTCTTAAAAGAAAACCTTTTGCATTTTTAAAATCTTCAAGAGAATTCATTTGCAATAGTCACATTGCAGGATATGCAATGTTGAGTTTGTATTCTAATTTATCATTTGCGTCTGTTGTATTATAAAAACATTCAGGTATAAAAAGTTGTACCATTTGTGACCTTAACAATTGTAGGGATGAAAATTATTATATGCATTTGTTTATATGGCAGAACATGTCTTTTTCACCAAAGAAGGCTCACACAAATTCCAAAGGCAGACACTGATAAGATCAGGGCCTGCTGTGTGGACTGTGGGGGTTTTATGATGTAGTCACATGTTGATTGGTCAGTTTGAATGTCTCACTATTTAGGCTTTAGTCACATGGCCAAGAAAGGTACAAAAGAGGTGGTAAACTTTGCTCTGTCTCTTCTTTTTTTGCTCTGGCTCTCTTCCACTCTCTCTATATCTTCCCCCCCCCCCCTCTCTCTCTCAGGTAACTTTAATTTACATTTAAGCTGGGTACAATTATTATCATATCTTTTTATCATTTCATGGTTTATCATTTTATACAGGTATTTGTAAATAATTCAGTTGTAACCATAGAGAATTATTGTCATTAAATCATCTCATTTCCAAGTATTTGTCAATTACTTTTGATTTAACATTAACATTTAATCACTCCATGTTGCTATACAATATAATCACATAACAGCAACGCTCTCCCTTATTTTAAGCTATTAAAACTGCCCTTATTTACGTTTTTTGGTATAAGATTGCAGAAGGATGGTTTGACTAGAATATACCATTTTTTACCATCATACTGATAACTTCTTAGTCATTCAGCAGAACTACAGTTCGAACTGATGGAGTTAAAAAAACATACCTTACACTATGATTCATTTTATTGAATTATTTTTATTTCTATCATTCAGTTACTGTACTTGAATAGACTCAGGAAATGATAAAACACTTTATTTCAGTTGTATCTTTTTCTTGATTGTATTTATAGATTGTTATGCATAAAAACACTCGCAACACATGCAAATACAGAAATGCACTGCAAATGCAGTAGCACAGATGACAACGAAAATGTGTCGGGGGATCCCAAAAACGTTACAGATTGTTTCAAGAGTTCACACTTAGCTGATGATTGATTATAAAGCGTATTTGGCATGCTGTCCCGGGAGAGAGCCCTGAGCTCAGAATATCCTTGAGCCCGGGGCTCCCCCCGTTTAAAGGGCGAGAGGAGAGTTTGAGCTCAGGTAAGTCTCGAGAACTCCCCCCGCTTGTGAACGTGCTGAGATATATCTTAACTAGAGTTGCTTTAAGATGCTATTTAAAAGTAGTCGATTTACTTATGTAGTATGTTTTTTGGATGGTGGGAGGAAACCGGAGAACCCGGGGAAAACCCACGCAAACACAGGGAGAACATGCAAACTCCACACAGAAACACTGACTGGCTCAGGGAGAGGCCGAACCAGCGGTATTCTTGCTGTGAGGCAACAGTGCTAACCACTGGGCCACCGTGCCGCCCTATAGGAGAAGGGGAGGAGTTGGGGTGGAAGGGGGGATTCTTCAAGAGGAAGATGACCGGAGTGGGAAGCTCTGGTAATTTATAGTGTGTAAGGATTCGTCTGATTGGTGCAATATGCGGAGCTGCTGTGGTACCAGCTGTGTTCAATCATAAGCACGTGATCCTCTTGAAATTAGTTTATAAATAAACCCCACTTATTAGATTTTATGGAGATGCACTCCCACTGCAGAATCATTCCAATTGATATAACATAAAAAATTATTTCCAAAGAGATATTAAATCATCTTGTGAAATTGTATTCATATTGCAATATATATGAAGCAAACAAAATAAATAAATAAATATTGCAATGTTTTTTCAATATTGTGCAGCCCTGTTTAAAAGTGATCAATTCAACATTGAGATGCAGAAAACAGATGGCTTTTTAGCGCATTTCTGTGTATTTGATCAAGCCGGAGCCACTAGGTGAGAGATTTTTCTGTTTTTGACAGGATGTCACACCTGTAAGGTTCAAGCGAACAGAAGGTGTTGTTAAAGCTACTGAATCACAAAAAGAAAATCCCAAGGGGAATACTAATGGAATTTTTATTTTCATTTGACATGTCTAGTTGGTTCTAATTATATAATGCTTTTTGTAATGCACATTGTAAAAGCAGCATTACAGAGTCTAAAATCCTCTAGTGAAGTCAAAAGTGACAGCAAGGAAAAATCTTCCACTTTCAGATGGAAGAGGAAACAAGACTCTTTCTCCTGTGATTTGCAGATGCACACACGGTATGCCAAATATTGTCTACTTACATAACGTGTAATATTAGCAGATTTTAGTAATTATTAAATAATTTAACATTAGCTATTCTACATCAGGATCCTTTTTTATTCTTTAATCCTTTTAGGATCGGTTCTGCTTTCTGGCAAAGATATGACTTGCAGAAACTACATGTGGTCTTGTTATCTTTTCTTGCAAAAAGTGGCGAATATATATTCATTCATTCATTCATTCATTTTTTTTCAGCTTAGTCCCTTTATTAATTTAGGGTCGCCGCAGCGGAATGAACTGCCAATTAATCCAGCATATGTTTTACGCAGTGGAAGCCCTTCCAGCTGCAACCCAGCTCTGGGAAAGAATATATATATTACAAAATATTTATTGTGCAACCCATGACATGCATCTTCTGTTGAGATTGACTACAAGCACAGAGACTCCAGTGAAATATGAGTAAAAATTAAATTTTTAAAATAAAAAAATGCTGTAAAATATGTGGCATAAATCATTTCTTATAAGCCATTTTGGAAGAAACAAATAACATAAGAAACCGGAGGAACGAACTTTCTCTGAACAACAATAACAACCAATTTTCACTTATGTGATGAATGAAATACATGTGTCCTAATAGTGTTTTTAGCAACATGGTGAATATATGTCTGTCGACATCTCAGAAAATGTGTTTAAGGGTTTTGTGACCCTTTCAAGAGTTCACACTTAGCTGATGATTGATTATAAAGCTTGTTTGGCATGCTGTCCCGGGAGAGAGCCCTGAGCTCATAAGATCCTCGAGCCCGGGGCTCCCTCCCATTTGCAAGGCGAGAGGAGAGTTTGAGCTCAGGTAGATCTCGAGAACTCCCCTGCAGGTAGCTACTGAATGGATAGTGATTGCTATGAAGAGATAACTACTTACTAGGAGCATGTCTATGGTGCCGATTTGGATTAGTCAATTAACTTAAGTTGCATGTTTTTGGACTGTGGGAGGAAACTGGGGAACCCAGAGGAAACCCACGTGAGCACAGGGAGAACGTGTAAACTCCACACAGAAATGTCAGCTGGCTTGGTAAGGACTAGAAACAGTGACGTTCTTGCTGTGAGGCAACAGTGCTAACCACTGGGCCACCGTGCCACCCATCTAGGAAAGGAGGAGGAGTAGGGGTGGAAGGGGGGATTCTTCAAAACGAAGATGGCTGTGATATGGAGCTTAGGGTATTTATAGTGGCTTAGGAATCTTCTGATTGGTGAATCATAAATTGGATAATGCGGGACCAGCTGCAAGAAATCATAAGCACATGATCCTCTCAAAATTAGTTTATCAATAACCTTCTCTTAAATTTTTAAGAGGCAAACCATAGATCACTATACACTCTAAAAATGCTTGGTTTTCGTAACTCAACTTGGGTGGACAAACCATCCACTGGACAGTGCTAACCGCTGAGCCACGTGACTCCCTTGAAAACATTCATACCTGTCTAACAGAAATACTACAACTATGGTGTCATCCTTCAGATTGCAGTTCTGAATGGGATATTTCCCTCCAGCGTGCAAAAGCAACTCCAGTATGGATTCAGGATTTAGAAAAGTTTTGATTCAGCATTTTTTCAGAAGCCCTTTCAAAAACAATCTTTATTTTTATGGATAAAAGGCCAAGTTGATCTTTCAGAAAGAAGCTCAAGTAGATGTTGTTTGCCTGCCTTTGTTGACAGACAGTTTGATTGGATGTACCCTTTTTTTGTCATATGCCTTATCCAGAATATAGCCATACATATAAATGCATTTGGATAATTTACATTAATGAAAGTGAAGAGACTTTCAACCAGCACAACAAAAATGTTTCTGAAGACGATCACCTTTTGCGCCTTTAATTTAAAAGACAGTTTTTAATCATACAGTTGAATTTGTCCATATTTGACCCAATGCTGGGTTACAAACGTTTGCAGTTAGAGGGATGATGTTAGTAAAACTCATTCAGCAGTCATTCAACAGAACTGTTTTACTGAAAACTAAATCATTTAAATTAATTTAATATTTTTTCTATGTCAATCAATCCCGTAAAAAATATAACCCAGTTGGCACCTTGATGTCAAAATGAAATCAAACAACACATAAAAAAAATGTTTTTTTTAATGTTCAATTTTATGTCGGTTGACTAAGATTTAAACGAAATCAAATTGACAATCGCATCAAAATCAACCCACATAGCAGAATTTTCTCTGGCCCAGCTCTGGCCCACACAATCAAGTTTTGCTTGGCCCACATGCCACAGTGAATTTCAGTACATGACTGGACCAATATCTGGCTTCAAGATAAGGGCCAAACATGGACCATATCAGGCTCAAGTCTCAGCCTATACATAACTCATAACTGGACCTGAACTGGGCCAGATAGGTTGGTGTGTCGCGATTGCAATGAAATCCATAAACCCATGAAGCATTGCGCTTTAGGCACACTATAGGTGTGCTTTTTCTCAAAGTGACCTGATTGGTAGACTTTTTTTCTTTACTCAAAAATTATTTTAATGTATTTAAAATGTGAGTCAAGACAGGCCAAACTTAGGTGGCCCACATATCAATTTTTAAAATCTGGGCCAAATACTACATTTTGCATCTGGTCCAAATCTTGTGTGCCCCCTTTAAGACGGTGCCACCTCTGCCAAACCCGCGCCATGTTTGGCCCACATGCTGAATGCCAGTGCCAGATGAATGCCTGCTGTGCCAGCTTTATGCCAAATCTGGGCCCGAATTCTTTGCTACCAGGAAGTCAATAGGATTTTGATTACAGGATTTTGAAGTTTTCAAAACACCAATGTTTGATGTCAATTTAGTGATCAAGGTAGTTTACTTGCATTGTAGGGATACAAAGTCTATTGTAAACTTCGCACACAGCTAAATTTCTCTGGCCCAGATCTGGCCCACACAATCAGCTTTTACTTGGCCCACATGCCACAGTGAATTAGGGTCCATGACTGGACCTGGCTTTCAGGAAAGGGCAAAACATCAAACATATCTGGTGCAGGTCTCAGCCAAGTTAATAATCCATAATTGGGCCTAAGCTGGGCCAGATATGGTACATAAATGGCCATTGTCTGGAAGCCAGACTTGGTCCAGTCATATACTGTAATTCACTGTGGCATGTGGGCCAAGTAAAAGCTGACTGTGTGGCCCAGAGCTGGGCCAGAGAAATTTTGCTATGTGGGTAGGTTAAATTTAGTTGCAACATACAGGAAAGAATAGATTAATAATTCAATTAATTTAATCTTGATTGTTTTCTGGATTAAAATGAAGGCATTAGAAGATCCAAACAGGAGGATGAAAATTACTGTGTATTGAAATATTTCTTTACTCTAAAAAATATTGTAAGTAACTTTTTAAGGTGATGGGTCAAGATAGGCCAAACTTACATGGCCCACAGATCAATTTTGAACATCTGGTCCATGTCTTGTCTGCCGCCTTAAAGACAGTGCCACCTGTGCCAAACCTGGGCCATGTTTGGCCCACTTGCTTTATGCCAGTGCCAGCTTTACTTTGCTAAAGAATTCTTTGCTACCTGAGTTATTATTAGTAATTGATACCTTCATATGAACATAATTTTCTTTATGATACCTTTTGTATCATTATTTTGGTCGGCATCAAAGTGTGGATGTTGAATGTACGTCAAGGATTTGACATCAAATAATTTTTGACGTGTTTTTTGACGTCATCTGACAGCATGTCTATTTGATGTGGTTTTGACATCAAGGTGCCCTGGGAAGTTTATTAAAGCTTTAAAGCTCTTTTCACCACGAAGCACTGTTCAGAAATACTTCTCCAATAAAAGGATTGTTCTTTGAGTCCCCAGCAAAATGTACTGGAGAAAAGACTAATAAAAGAGATGAAGATAAACAGCAAACCCCCCTAAACAGAACATGAGGGGCAGAGTGACCAACACACAAACTGCACGACAGAACACGGGGAGTGAAGAGAGAGAGAGAGACACGCACGCACACACATACTGAGGGAGTGAGAGCAAGAGAGGGAGGGGAATCGAGCTTTTAACAGATTTGATAGAGATTAGAAGCGGCACAGTGTTGAGAAATATTGTTATGTTCGATATGAATCTCATTTCATGGGAAAAACTCGATGAGCGCGCGCGGGGACGCGGACAGAACGGCTGCGCGGATCTCCACACTGAATGAATGAAAGAAAGCATGAAGAAAACCCCCGCGCTTTCCTCGAACAGATCATAGGTGCTTTGTTTTTAGGTCACAGGTGAATTTAACAACCGTAAAAGTCTGCAGGTGGTTTGAGAGAGTCGTGATGTTTTCGAGGGGTTGATGAGAGGATGTCTCGACCGACTCCTGGAGAAACTTCCACATCAGGATGAACAGGTAAATAAACGGACGCTCAATAATTGGATTATAAGTTTCTGTGTTTGTCGCCTATCGTGTGTTTACGATTATCTATATCGTCTGTGTCCACTTTTTTGTTAGTTATCTGATGTCCGTACAAAAGTGCCATTTTTGTTATTCTGTTTTTGTGACGTTTCCCAATTTTAATGCGGTTGTCTACTTCAAAAACTATTCATTACGAAAAATATCCATGGTTTTATTAAAATAGAAGTGATAACCATGTTTATTTGGCGTATTAGGTGGTTTGTATAACTACAGTTTTACAATACCACGGTTAAACCATTAACTACAGGTTTTTGATTTTATTTGTAGTAAAACCGTGAAGTACATGGGTTAAAGGCTTGCTATCGATAATATCAAAGGGATACAGTGACGGTTACCATATTATAACCATGGTTTTGCACATTGTTATGATGATAGCTTGATTTAGTACCATTGCTGCGTACTGTACCATGCCTTCTGATAAGATCATTTTATCATGGTAATTGATTCTGGGGGAAAAAGTAGTAATGACATCTTTTAGGACACTATTTTGTGGTTATATATGGTATTTTATTAAATAATATCATGTAAATACCTTGAGTTTGGTAAATTTTAATGTAATCATTCAGCACTATAGTAGGCTATAGGCTATACAATATTTGTAAAGATGTATACAGTAGGCATGACACATTAATTCATAACAATTACTGCACATATTTCTTTTTTATTGTCATATATTATATTAGATTATATTAGATTAGATTAGATTAGATTAGATATTTTCATATGAATGTTGAGCACCCCCACAGTCCAAAGACATGCTGTACAGGTGAACTGAATAAACTAAATTGGCCGTAGTGTATGTGTGTGAATGTGAGAGTGTATGTGTGTTTCTCAGTACTGGGTTGCAGCCGAAAGGGCATTTGCTGTATAAGTTGGCGGTTCATTACGCTGTTAGGACACCTGATGAGTTAAGGGACTAAGCCGAAGGAAAATGAATGAAAATGAATGAATGTTGAGCATTATACAACGTGATGTTGTTTATTGTCATGCACATCATTATAAAGTGTTTAGCTTTATTCAGCTGTATTCAAATTTCTGGCATTCCCATCATGCTTTAAAGGTATTTTATGTTAAAATGTGACACTTACTTGTCTTAATAGTGACAGTAAATTAAACTGTCAGTTAAATACTGCTGAAAATGCACATTTTCCACAATGTTTGCATATAATACACAAAGAGCAATCTTAAGACAAACACAAAGGAAAGAAATGGGATTCAGAGTTGCTTTTTATAGTAGGAAAAAATGCACACTTTTTATAAAGTATGATTTATCGATTCATGTACAATCCTGTATAGCTTTTGTTAACTTACCTGCCTTTATTAAGCAATGTTTAAAAGAGATCGAGCACATGATAATATACAGTATATCATGTACATGGAGCTACATTGACTTATGGAACTAATGGATAATGCATATTTCATAATGAAGGGTATTATTATAGGCCTTGATGTGTCCATCATGACTACACAAAAGAGGAGTTAAGTAGATCTTGTTAGACTCTGACATCCATTGTAATATAGATGACTTCTGCATGTGTCTGCATGTGTCTTCTGCATGTGTCTTTTTATCCGCTTTCCGTCGCCTGTAGGATGAATTCCTAGTTTTTTTAATCCATGCTATGAGGTCTCTGGAGTCTCTTTGAATTATCATTGCAACAGTGAACCCCCTGTCGGCTGTGTCATGCTGCTGTGCATGAGAGGTCAGCATTTAAAAGTCTAACGTTTGTGTGAACAATGTCATATGTCGTCAGGGATGTTTGCAAAAGTGGTGTAGCTGCTCGCTGTGCCCTCTCGTATAATGTCAGGGATTCACAGTGTGTGATCTCTCGTCTGATAACTTGTGCTGTGTGAGACGGCACTAGAAAAATCAACAAGAGCTCATGGAAAATCTTTTATGACAGAAGTGATTTTTTTTGCACATCATGACCGCTTGAAACTTTTTAAGGCATTCACCATGGCCATAAAAATCATACAATGATTAAAAAAATTAAGCAATTATAGCTCTCGTTGGGAGCACATGCACATATTCACAGATTTTTTTCTCTTTGTATAAATTCATAAAAAGGACAAATATGTCAAAAATCTAGTAAAAAGTGTAAGTGTATATATATATATA
>CAIGQQ010035257.1:9107269-9121051 GCA_903798035.1 Danio albolineatus | reverse complement strand
ATATGTATAAAATATATTATGAAAATATAAATTTATATATATATATGATTTATTTTTAATATTTAATTTAAAAATCCTCATAAATCCTTAAATAACTAATGCATGGGTTAAATCCTTAAATTCTTTATTGCATGGATTTTTATCCTTAAAAATAGTTAAATCAAAATCCTTAAATTGAATTTTCACTATATATTTTATACATATATATTTTTAGGAATTAATAAGGTACAAATCCTTATAAATCCT
The DNA here is from genome assembly GCA_903798035.1 of Danio albolineatus. Classification (NCBI taxonomy): domain Eukaryota; kingdom Metazoa; phylum Chordata; class Actinopteri; order Cypriniformes; family Danionidae; genus Danio; species Danio albolineatus. The sequence continues at coordinate 9,120,805 of CAIGQQ010035257.1, read as the reverse complement.
TGAAAAATACATGTAACATTTAATGAAAATTCAACTTGGGGATCTTGATTTGATAAGTTTTAGATTGAAATACATGCAATACGGATTTTAATGATTTAATCTTGTATTTAAATGATTGTATCATTTAAATTGCTGCAGCATATATAATATAAACAAGTTTACTGAGAGAATTTTAGTATGCATGCATTAAAAACTAAAAGCATAACCATAAACATAAATCATTCAAGCATTTCTCACTTTTAAGCAATGCAGGCTCATTGTGAAAACGTACCCCCGTATACATTTCTGGAGCGTGCGAATTATGTAGCCAGAGTTATGTATGGCTGCATTTCATTTTTAAAACGAATGCTACAGGGCGGTATGACTCCCCCATGTGGACGGCTTTTCTGATGTTACCAGTTTGCCCAGTGACTCGCCGCATATGTCAGGAGACTTGAGACAAAGAAAGTTGACGGCGGACAGGGTTCGAGTCTGGCAAAGAATGATTCCAGAAAGCAGATAAAACAAAAGACAGAAAATAAACAAGTAAATAACAAGGTGAGAATGTGGTAAGATCTGAAAATGTGGTAAAAATAAGGCCACCGTGGCGGCTTTTCTTTTTCTAAATTGCTTTTGAAAACACTGTAGGTTGGGTTTAGGTGTAGATCATTGTGATAGATGATCTGTCATAAATGCAAAGTGATTTATGTGTTTATAAAGTGTTGCACTTTATTGTGATGGCTCCTTTAAGAATGCACACCTCATTAGTTATGCATAAGGAACATACCACGAGGTTGTACGATTGAGCATGTTCCGGTTAACAAATGCGCTGTTAATAAAAAGTATAGTCTTCACATAAAGATGGATGTGTGTCAATTCTTCAGAGGATCAGTTCACAACATTACGTAAGGCAGTGGGCAGGTCAATTGGTGCTTTTGAAAAGACTATCGTTGGGTTTAGGAAAGGGGGTCAGAATCGGTCAGTCAGTCAGTCAGTCAGTTAGTTAGTTGGTCGGTCGGTCGGGCGGCCAGTCAGTCAATTGTTCAGTCAGTAAATTGGTTAGTAAGTCAGTCAGTCGACAGCAGCCTCTGGTGGATTTACTCTAGAAGAGCAGGTACAAATGCCACTCACAAGACAAATTTGAGATCTGAAAAAGCAGAAAAAAAACAAAACAAAAAATGTACCTCCTGTGTTGTATTTCGAGCAGTCCAGAAATGAATGCAGGGATGCTTATCAATAATGAGCCTGGGTTGCTTTTAAGAGCTACAGAAATGTTAGGAGCAAATAATCAAAAATACTGCTCAGAAGTAATTGCTATTGATATTTTTCTTACAATAGAAGTAAAATTCAGAGCTGCTTTGAAATTTTTGAAGACAAAAGATTTTTTTTTGTGCTATATGACATCTAATTCTGGCAAATGGAGTCATGCTGAAGACCCTGATACAAGAGAAACCGATGAATGATGAATGTAATTTAGAACCAAAACAGATTAAAATTAAGTTTGTTTGTTGATGATCTGAATTTGCTTGAAAAATCAGATAGGAATTATTGCTAAAGATCACAAAACAGTCTATATATGTAAAGCATACTTTGCAATTTGAATAAAGTACTGCATGAATAATTGCAACATGAATCAACTAGATTGTCCAGTGCAGAGCCTGTGCAAACATCCAAATCTCGATCAGATGCTTTTTAACTGCAGTTTTCACGCCAGTTTTATCACTGAAAGGAAAGCAGGCAATCAGTCAACCCATAATATTGCAAATTGTTATATGTTTAGCATAGTTTCAATGGAATTCAACAGAAAGTACATGAAAAGCTGTGCATCTAACACTTCGTATCAGTGAATTCTGCAAGACCATAGTGTATTTCATTTTCATTTTATGATTCTGAACGGACCCACGGTGCATCCTAGATTCACTCTTTTGTCTGATGCGGACTATTTTTTGTCTTTTTATGCACCATTATGTCACCAAAGAGTGCACACAATGAGACTGGTCCATATTTTGCTGTGGCTTTGTCTTGATATCTACACAATGTAAAATCCGCAGAATTTTCTCTCGCCCGATTGTGCCCTCATATCGAAGGTAACAAGAAGATGAATGAGGTTTCAAAAGTCTCCACGACTGTTACAGAGTACAGTCTATTGGAAGAACCTGAGCTTATATATCTGAACTGCTGACCTCATTATCACAGAGTGGTCCATCTTAATCCAAGTACAATTCCTGCATGCGACACCTTTTTTTGTGTGTGTGAGGTCACTTTGACTCCATCAAGACTGTCATTTCACAATGAGTTCTCTCAAAGTTCTCTCCAACGGCTCCTAATGGGCATCAGCTGTAAGATTTAGGTCTAAAATGAAGGAAAAAAAGCCCCTGGTGATTTGTTGTATTATCCATTATTCCAACCCTTCATTTCTGAAGAGTGATCACATTATTTTGAGTAAGTGTGACGCTGGGAATGACCTCACCATTTGTCACAAGCCCAGACACCCGAATGGGCATTAATAGTTTCAGCTGATGAATTTTAAAAAGCATTAACAGAGCCTCTGTTCACAGAGTACAAAATGGAATTGGGATTTTAGTCGAACATGATATGAAAATACAATCGCAAATGTTTTTTGGTGCAGGGATTAAAGAAATTGTGATAAGGAATGAATGATTATTCTTTTAAAAAATGTTTTTTGTGGAGCCAAATCCGAATAATTGGGTTTCTACTTAAATCCTTTAGAGTCGTATAATACTTCATTTAAATACATGTACTAAAGTAAAGGCAAAGTTAAACTCACAGTGGATGACTGAAATCCAGGATAATAGTCTCTGGACTGCTATTATTGACTACAACCTCGTCATATTAGCTGCCTCTGATGTGCAAATGATTTAGAAAGCGTTTTCTTTTCCCTTTGAAATGCCTCATAAACATGCTGCTTTTTATCATTCACATGCTGCTGTGGGCTTTCGCATTGGTGGCTTTTAAAGGGATACAGTAGTTCACTCAAAAATGAAAATGTACTCACCATTTACTCACCTTAAAGTTTTTTTCCAAACCTGTTTGAGTTTCTTTTCTCCGTTGAACACAAAGGAAGATATTTTGAGGAATGTTTGAAACCCACAGCTATTAACATCGTAAGAAAAAAAGCTATGAATAGCCAATAGTTACCAGATTCAAGTATTATCTAAAGCAAGCATGTCCAAACTCAGTCCTGGAGGGCCGGTGTCCTGCAGATTTTAGCTCCAACTTGACTCAACACACCTGCATGGATGTTTCTAGAAAGCCTAGTAAGAGCTTGATTAGCTAGCCCAGGTGTGTCTGATTAGGGTTGGAACTAAACTTCAGGACCGAGTCTGGACATCCCTGATCTGAAGTAATGTGTATTTATATAGCGCATATTTTGTGTATAGCCTTACACCCAAAGCGCTTCACAATCACGAGGGTGGTCTCTCCACACCACCACCAGTGTGAAGCATCCACTTGGATAATGCGAAGGCAGCCACAGGACAATGGTGCCAGTGCGCTCACCACACACCAGCTATTCGTGGAGTGAAGAGACAGTGATAGAGCCAATTCAGTGGATGGGGATGATTGGGAGGCCATGATGGAGGGAATTTGTTACACCCCTACTCTTTACGAGAAGTGCCACGTGTTTTTTAATGACCACAGAGAGTCACCCTGATTTAACATCTCATGCAAAAGACAGTGCTCACTGAGAGTATAGCATCCCCTTCACTTTACTGGGGCATTAGGACTCACCCAGATCACAGGCTGAGCATCTCCTGCTGGCCTCACTAACTCCCCTTCCAACAGCAACCTATTTTCCCATATTGTCTCCTATCCAGGTACTGACCAGGCTAAGCCCTGCTTAGCTTCAGTGAGAAACTGGTCTTGGTTTGCAGGGTGATGTAGCTGTAGTCTTCAAAACCTTCAAAATTTGAAGGTAGGGTTGGCACTTTCAGAGCAGCTAGCAGATGCTAAAGCTAAAGATACTGCCCATCCTGGATAATCGCTCTCCAAAGGCCTGCTTCCTCCAAAAAACTTGCACATGCAAATGTGACCTGAGACCAGAAGTAAAAAGACAAAGGAGATTACTGCATGTCTCATTCACCAGTGAGAAAACATTATAGATGTGTGTTCAACAATGTTTTGCCCTGAGTTTTCAATGAGAGCACAATATTCATATGACGCCAACAGCATGACCAGGAGCTTTTTGTCCGACATTTTTTAATGTGCTGGCAGTTGGAGAATATTCAACTCTAAATTAGGCACACTAAAGCCCCAATTACACTGAACATGTTTTTCGGTCAGGGTGCCATTTTAAAATGTTTTTCTATTAGCATGCTGTTTTTGACCTCAGGGTGCTTTCTAACCACCAGCTGCACCTTAGTTTTTTTTGACGGAGCACCCTGTGTGCCTGCAGTTGAAAATAAGCCAACTCTGTGTAGAAAGAGTTCAGCACCATCTCTTTCTCCTCTCAAAAGTCAACAAAGAGGCAGTGTTGTGTGCTTCGCGTTTTCAAAATTTAAAAGATGGCCTGACCTTTTTGCGTGAGTAGGGTGTGCATAGGTCATATCTGTCAACATTGGTATGTGAAAATAAGAGATACCCCCCCCCCCCCAAATAGTTCAGACAATTAACATAAAAAATTGAATTATCAAATGTTATTAACCTTTTCTTCACTCTATAACTTACACGTTCTGATTAAAGAGCAACGAATGAATCTCTCACTTTAAAATACATTATAATATGTTATAATAAAAGCATTCGATTGCTTTCCTAACTTTTTAGGCTCATTTAGGACAAATTAGTTGTGTTTGGGAAAAAACCCCCACCAAGCTTGACATCTTTAGATGTTATTATTATTAATTATGTGTATATGACTGTTCAAACTCGCACCCAAAACCGGCACTTTCGCTCCGCTTCAAATCGCGTGTACAGAATCCGTTTGGGAAATTATCACTATGGAGCGTGTCAGCTGAGTCACGCATCGCTATATAACTTGTTTTGAGGATTGCATATGAGGGGCGACGGCACCTGTAACAACATGAAAAGGGAATCCTGCTGTTTTAATATTTATTTCAAAGTGTTTTCATGCCTAAATAAACCGAAAGCACAGAACGGACTCACATTTAAGAGTAATGGGCGGCCCCTGGTGGTTCGGCAGTCTGGGTTGCGTATGGGGATTGCCACCCTTCAGAGAAAGACTGAAAATACGGAAGAAATAGAGGAAAATACCTTTACGGGATGGTAGCGGGATAGAACTGTCAAATACGGGAGAATCCCAGGAAAAACGGGAGGGTTGACAGGTATGGCATAGGTATGCAAATCATGTTAACAGGAAGATAGGACAGCCTATTGTAATGTTTTGACATTCAGTGTTTCTGATCAGGGTCCCATGATGGCGTAGTGGGTAGCACGAAAAAGCAAGAAGATCGTTGGTTCGAGCCTCGGCTGGGTCAGTTGGCATTTCTGTGTGGAGTTTGCATGTTCTCCCTGTGGTTGCGTGGGTTTCCTCCGGGTGCTCCGGTTTCCCCCACAAGTCCAAAGATATTATAAAAACATAAATGAAGATATTTTAGATAAATATGAGAGCTCCCTCATCCTCAATAGACATGTAATGTCCAGGAAAGAAACCAAAAACAAGTTCAAAACAGTTCATGTGACTTCGGTGGTTCAAATGTAATCACAAGAAGCCGCAAGAACCCTTTTGTGAGCCACAAAACTGTAAAAACCTTTTTTTGTTTTTATATAATTTTTTTCTTTTTATATCATTGTTTGCCTATATCATCTGCATCAGCTCAAGGTGCGCAATTACTATGGACTATAAAATGCTTGCGTTTTACATTGCTGAATTTATAAATGCTGTAAAATAACACACTGTCCAAGTGCCCATAGTAAATGTACATCCTGACCTGACACAGAAGAGATAATATAGGTAAACAAAATTGTATTTAAAGTTTTCTTTTTTGCAGACAAAAGTGTTCTTTGAGCTTTGTGATTAAATTTGAACCGATGAAGTCACATGAACTGTTTTGACTTTTCTGGAAATTGAACATTACAGGGGTGTGCCACGGTGGCGTAGTGAGTAGCACGTTCGCTTCATAGCAAGAAGGTCGCTGGTTCGAGCCTCGGCTGGGTCAGTTGGCATTTCTGTGTGGAGTTTGCATGTTCTCCCCGTGGTTGCGTGGGTTTCCTCCAGGTGCTCCGGTTTCCCCCACAAGTCCAAAGACATGCAGTACAGGTGAATTGAATAAACTAAATTGCCTGAAGTGTGTGTGAATGCGGGAGTGTGTGTGGGTGTTTTCCAATACTTGGTTGCAGCTGGAAGGGTTGCATCCACTGCATAAAACATATGCTGGAATAGTTGGTGGTTCCTTCTGCTATGGCGACCTCTGAAATAGAGACTAAGCCAACAGAAAATGAATGAATGATTTAAAATATAAGTAAATTGTGCTCATAGTGTATGTGTGTGAATGAGGATGTATGGATGTTTCCCAGAGATGGGTTGCGGCTGGAAGGGCATCCGCTGCGTAAAACAAATGATGGATAAGTTGGCGGATCATTCCGCTGTGGCCACCCCGGATTAATAAAGGGACTAAGTCGAAAAGAAAATGAATGAACATCACAGGACCATTGTTGTCTATGCATTTCCTCTAAAATATTTTCGTTTGAACAAACGTCTCAGGGGATTGGAATGACACGAGGGTGAATAATTAATTACGTTGCTTTTTAGATGTGAAGGAAAAAACTGCACAAAATGTTTAGAACCGATTGACCTACCCTGCCTTTAGACAGGTTTAGAACAAATGGAATTTCAAGTAATATATTACAGAATGTTCATTTTTGGTTGAACTATCACTTTAATGCTTGTTTACAGGTTTGCTGTTTGAGTGTAGATGGGATCACCGTTGGGAAGTGTCCTGTGAAAACCGTTTGCTCTGTCTGAACGCACAAATCGGTCTTGCATTGATTTTAATGCCACACATTTCCGCATGCATCCTAATGCCATCCACGCGCAGCCCTTCACAAACAGTGATTACTGTGATTAGATGATGCCACCATGGATTATTGAAACAGCCCATTATGTTTAACAGCTCCGAATGATGTTTTATCACCGTGAAAATGATATTTACCAGAGAGAGTGCAGGGAAGAGCTTGTCTCCTTCGATTACCATCTGACGTCGTGCCTTTTTAGTGCCAGCCCGGAATCAAATTACTCCTCGTGAGGAAATGAACCCACTTACCGAACAATTAGTTTGCAATATTAAATATGTCTTTTAATTTGGGAATGTAGCAGCGGGGTGCTTTAAACGCACACTTTTCTTCAGGAAAGATATTTGCGATAACAGTAAGAGAGAGTTATTCCTTTGCTGGAGATATTCAATCTGATTTTATGTTAGCTGAATGAATTTAAAGGAAATCTGTGAGGGAAAACCCTTCTGGGCAGGCCCCAAAAAAATGGTTCAGGATTTGATTAGGCTCTTGAAGCAAATGCAATATCCAGTTCCTACTGTAAATGCAATCCAGGCTCATAAGGAACTGTAGCAGCAGCAGCAGCAGCAGCAGCAGCAGCGTTCGATATCTGGAGTTGCCACCGAACACCTGTCACTGTGTAGATGTGCGTTTTTTGAGCAAACGCGAAGTAACTGCAGCAAAAAAAAAAAAAAAGCAGATGCCGCAGCTGCAGCGATGTGCTCTGGAGTGTGATGTAAAATTTTCATCAAAATGTAATGCCTTGCTACTAAGAGCTTCTGAAAGCTGTCAGATGCAGCCCCGATGATTTATCCTTGCGCTCTCCTACATAAACCATGGCTTGTGTTCAGAATGGAGTTCTTGTGTACCGCGCTCGTCTGTGTACTCTATATTGTCTAATTTATTTAAGCGGTATGTTGGTTGTCACACGGAAGATTTCAAACAGCGGCACGCGACATGATCACATCTCTTGCTGCACTGTATTTTCTACAACACGGGCTCATTGTGGATACATACTCAGGTCTACATTTCTGGAGACAAAATATGTTGTGCATTTTTAAATTGATGTTTCTGTGAAAATGTGTTGACCTTGGCAGTCTGACTCAATGATCAATACAGCAGGTGATGCTAAAATCTTAGATGGATGTTATAATAACACTACATTATTGCTTTTTGTTACTTCTTAAAAAGTCATATAAGAAAGGAAATCATTAATGAATGTTAGTAAAGTTTATATCATAATTACACAGAATTTCATTATTTTAATATGATATTTTAATGGATATTAATTATGTTTTATGTTGAAAAAAAAATGAAAAGCTAGCATTTTATCCATAATAAAGTATTTTGTAAAAAAAAAAATCGTTTATGTGGTTGTTTGATGGTTAGCACTGTCGCTTCACAGCAAGAAGGTCGCTGGTTCAAGTCCTGGCTTGGCCAGTTGGAATTTCTTTGTGGAGTTTGCATGTTCTCCCTATGTCGGTCTGGGTTTTCTCCTGGGTGCTCTGGTTTTTCTCCCACAGTCCAAACACATGCATAGGTGCATGTATTCAATTCATGTGTAGGTGAATTGAATAAACTAAACTGGCCATAGTGTGTGTGTGGATGAGTGTGTATGGATGATTCTCAGTGCTGGGTTGCAGCTGGAAGGGCATCTGCAGTGTTAAACATATGCTGGGTAAATTGGCAGTTCATTCGCTTGTTCGAGCCTCGGCTGGGTCAGTTGGCATTTCTGTGTGGAGTTTGCATGTTCTCCCCGTGTTCGTGTGGGTTTCTTCTGGGTGCTCCAGTTTCCCCCACCAAAGGCATGCGGTGTAGGTGAATTGGGTAAGCTAAAAATTGTCTGTATGTGTGTCAATGAGTGTATATGGATTTTTCCCAGTGATGGGTTGCAGCTGGAAGGGCATACGCTGTGTAAAACATATGCTGGATAAGTTGGCGGTTCATTCTGCTGTGGCGACCCCAGATTAATAAAGGGACTAAGCCGAAGTGACTGAATGAATAATAATAATAAAAATTTATTTGTGTGTATATTTAGGAATGTCTTGCTAATTTAAGAAATTACTTTTAGCAACTGGCAGGAGTAGTATTTAATTTATTTGTTGTTAAAAATTTTATTTCCATCATTTATACAGAATGGCACACAATATGATATTTATAATGGCCATTAAGTGTTTTATAATTTATTACTGTTTTACAATTTATGTCTGACATTTCATTGATTATTAATATACATTAATAAATACTTTTTAAAATAAATAAATAATTTATTTATTCGGTTGTTTGACAGTTTTAATAATAATAATATTGCTATTAATAATAATATTTTTCAAATTTTTAAAACCAATAATAAATAAATAAATATTTCTGTAAATTAATAAATAAATAATTTACCGGTTGTAATAATAATAACAATAATAATAATAATAATAATAACAATAATACAATTATTATTTAAAACATATTTAATTGTGCATATTTTGGATCCATAAAGTTATTCCAAATTTATAAGAAATTAGTTTCCCCAAACAACAAGAGTTGTCTTTTATTTATTATTTATCAAAAAAATGTCATTTCCATCATTGTCATTTCCAGCAAGTCCCTAATGATTTAGTTTCATGCTGTGGAAATGACAATGATGGAAATGACATTTGTTGATTCAGACTAATGTGACAATTATACTTTCATGCATGTATAAATAAGCCAGTTAATGTAAAAAAGTCTATATTCTGAACGTCTACAGGGACAAATTAGTCAAAATTATTGCAGAAGCTTCAAACTCCAGATGGATCTTAATTTATCTTGGCCCATTTTAGTATTAATTACAGCTTATTTATGTTTTTCTGTTTTCAAAGGATTATGTATAAGATTTCTGTATGTCAATCAACTCTGTCACCTCTGGAAATCAAATTGTGTTGTTTCAGCTCATTTTAAATCAGTAGCTTGAACAAGCAGCAAAAGCCTTTTTGAGTGTAACCAACTAACTAACTAACTAACTAACTAACTAACTAACTAACTACACTGTAACACAATGCTGTGTTTCACATAAATCCTTCATATTGACCCAACAAAAAAGTTAATGGTTTTTAAAACGATAAAATAAAACAATTAAGTTGTCCCAAAAATTTAAGAATTGTGTTGTTTCAACTTATTTTAAATAAGTAGTTTTAACAAGCAACAAAAGTAATTTTTTGAGTGTAACTAACTAAATAATTAGCTACACTGTCAAAATGCTGGGTTTCACATAAATTCATGTTGACCCAACACAATTCGACTAAGTTAACGTGATAGTTTTTGCAAATTTAAGTAAATTGAATATTAAGCAATTAAGTTGTCCACCCAAAAAACTAAGTTTTGTTTTAACTCATTTTAAATAAGTAGTTTGAACAAGCAGCAAAAGCCATTTTTTGAGTGTAACTAACTAATTACACTGTAAATGCTGAGCTTCACACAAATCCTTTATGTTGACCCAACACAAATCGATTAAGGTAATTGTTTTTACAGATTTAAGTGGATTGAAGGGTTGCACTGTGTCTCATTGGTTATCACTGTCACCATGGAGTTTGCATGTTCTCCCCCTGTTCACGTGGGTTTTCTCCGGGTGCTCCAGTTTCCCCCTACAGTCCAAAGACACGTGCCATGTGAATCGAATAAACTAAGTGGAGTTTATGTAATAAACAAATTTCGAGAGGATCACGTGCTTATGATTGCTAGCAGCTGACCTGCATTATCCAATTCACAACGTACCAATCAGATGATTCCTAAGTTACTATAAATAACCTTGGTCACGTACCACAGCTATCTTCGCTTTGAAGGATCCCCCCTTCCACCCCTATTCCTCCTCCTTTCTAGATGGGTGGCACGGCGGCCCAGTGCTTAGCACTGTCGCCTCACAGCAAGAACGTCTCTGGTTTCAGTTCTTACCAAACCAGCCGACGTTTCTGTGTGGAGTTTGCAAGTTCTCCCTGTGCTCACGTGGGTTTCCCCCGGGTTCTCCGGTTTCCTCCCACCGTCCAAAAACATGCAACTTAAGTTAATTGACTAATCCAAATAGACACCTTAGACATGCTCCTAGTAAGTAAGCTATCTCCTAAGAACAATCACTATCTGTCCTTCAGCTACCCCAGCAGGGAAGTTCTCGAGATCTACCCGAGCTCACACTACCCTCTCGCCTTGCAACGGGAGGGAGCCCCGGGCTCGAGGATCTTATGAGCTTGGGGCTCTCTCCCGGGACAGCATGCCAAACTAGCTTTATAAACAATCATCAGCTAAGTGTGAACTCTTGAAACTGGCTGTAGTGTATGAGTTAGGGCTGTGCAATATGGACAAAAAAATCATATTGCGAATTTTTGGAACGAATATTGCGATTGCGATTTTATTTGCGATTTTGGCAGCTGATTTTGCTTTTTCAAACAAGCTACATACACACATTCTAAATGTATTCAGTGCACAAGAAGTGCATAACAAAACATTTCACAATGAAATAACATATGTATTAAATTTAATAAATAAAACTGTAGTAAAATTATCTTTAAAACAGACAACATAAAATAAATGAAGATTAACTAACCTCAGCTCTAGTTAAACACATACTGTACACAGTAGTACTAACTGCTTCATAAACAAAACTGTAATAAATTGTCTTAAAAACAGACAACATGAAAAAATAAAGATGAACTAACCTCAATTCCAGTCATAACAATAAATAAAAACTAACGTAAATCAAAACCACCTATTCGGTTCTCCTGCTCAACTACTTTGTGTGCAGAGTGAGCTCTGATTGGTTAACATATTTCTCCCGCTCAGCTTAGCTGTAATTGCCCGGTGTGCTGCGTCAGCTCTGATTGGTTAACATATAAAAATCATGCGCACAAGAACGTATTCTGAATAAAAATCTAAATAAATGAAAAGACAAATTTGAGACCTTTAAAAAAAGACCATTAATTGCACAGCCTTAGAATGAGTGTGTGTGTGTGTGTGTGTGTGTGTGTGTGTGTGTGTGTGTGTGTGAATGCGAGAGTGTATGTGTGTTTCCCGGTTGCGGCTGGAAGGGCATCAGCTGCACAAAACATAAAGTGGAATAATAGGCAGTTCATTCTGTTATGGCGACACCTGATAAATAAGGGACTAAGCTGAAGGAAAATGAAGGAATGAATGATGTGGATTGAACAAAAACAATTAAGTTGTCCCAAAAAACCTTGAGAATTGTGTTGTTTCAACTCATTTTAAATAAGTAGTTTAAACACGAAGCAGAAGTCATTTATTGAGTGTAACTAACTAATCAACTAACCAACTAATTGAATCATATAACCTTTAAATTCTCACATAGATTTGTTCATCTTTCCCTAAACGATCTCTAAGTCATGGTGTATGGTCATCCTACAGAGAATTGCATGCTTCTTCACGCTCCTTGAAAGTTAACTTTTCTTTTATCGAAGTTTGAAGTTTCAGCTACCGGCTACAGTCTGTCTTGTTCTCAGCTCAATTCTCAAGTCTTTTTCTCTCGCAGCTTTTCTGAACAAATTCATTCTTTCATTGACCCCTGAACCCTTTTGGAGAGGCACTAGCTGGTCTCACAATCACTACACATCAGAGCTCTTCGGCTTCATTCCCTGGAGCTCCACCACACGCCAGTCTATATCACTCTCCATTCATTTCACAGCGTTTTCAATGCGGCTCCGTTCCCAGCGGACGCTTGGAGAATGAGACCCGCTTTCTTTCAAAGCGCATTGTGTCTGCTGTTGTTTATGATGTGTTATCTATTGTGCATGATAGTTTGAGAGTGCCAGAAATTCAAATCACTTCATTTTCCCTTTCATAAAACTTAATTGTAGGATCATTGTCAAAGGAGAATGTTGTAAATCTCTTCATTTTAGCTGGAACATTGGAGGAAAGTAAAAAGCAAAGGTTTGCATAAGTGACACTTGGAGAAAGTTTTGCTTATGCTGGTGTTAAGTGGTTGTTAGGGTGATTCTGTGTGGTTGCTATTGGAAATTTGGAAATATTAGCGTCACGATGGCTCAGTGGTTAACACTGTCGCCTTGCAGCAACAAGGTCGCTGGTTCAAGTCCCAGCTGGGCCAGTTGACATTTCTGTGTGGAGTTTGCATGTTCTCCCCGTGTTAGCGTGGGTTTCCTCTGTGTGCTCCGGTTTCCCCCACAAGTCCAAAGACATGCGCTATAGGTGAATTGAATAAACTAAATTGGCTGTAGTGAATGAATGTGTGTGTGAATGCGAGAGTGTATGAGTGTTTCCAATGGTTAGGGACTAAACCAAAGGAAAAATGAATGCAAATATTAGTTTTGTCATGTGACATTTGTTTATGCAGTTGAATAACTCAGAAGGTCATGATCCGTACTTATTGAGTAATTGCATTATATTTTTAATTTCACACTCTTCGGGAAACATAACCACAAACCTTTCATTTTACTGTTGATATTTATACATAATAATTGATATATATATATATATTTATACACAATAATTGATGTTTATTACATTTACATTACCAACCATTTTTTAAAATAGTATTTCCTATTATATTTTCTTTCTGGAGAAAGTCTTATTTTTGTGGGCTTTTGAATTTAATAT
>CAIGQQ010035257.1:9063979-9102269 GCA_903798035.1 Danio albolineatus | reverse complement strand
AATCTCGCCTATGCGGGAGTGATCTTTATGACTCAAGAGTGCCCAAACTGCTCGTCTGAAAAACCAACGAGTGCATTGCTTTTGGATCAAGCTCAGTTTGGACAAGGATCAGAGAGCATGTCTGTGTAATGAGAGTTGTTTCTGAGTGTTTGCTACAACAAAAGCGCGGAGAAACGACTACAGCGCGAACTGAACAGCTTGGCAGGGACTAGATTGTGATTGGGCATTACTGGCAACGGCGAGCATTTATGATTAGAATTCAACCAGCAACAAAGCACAAATCTCATGCACATTTTGTCCTTTTAGCAAACAAAAGCTGGGGGAAGTGTGAACAACTATTCTTTATTCATCCTGAAACAGCTCCAGCTTTCTCCCAAGAGGGTCATTTTTGGTGGCTTCCTCGTATAGAGCAATTTTAGGCACACATGGCTTTCAGCCGTTGGACGCCCTGCCCAGGAACGAGGGAATCTCTGTGACGAATGCTGTGATTTGCTCCCTCTTGTGTAAGCTTTTTTTTCTTCGTGCTCCCTATATCCTCGGGTTCCACAAGACTCAAATCCCTTCCTACATGGGTCTTATGTTTGCAGGAAAATGAGTTGGGGGACATATTGTTCTGAGTGCGTGTAGAGGGCTTTTTTCTTCATCTCCCTTTTGTAAGGTGAAACTGGAAATTGATTTTATGAGAGTCGACCGAGTGACAGACTAATAAAGCTTTTTTTAGCTCCTCTCTAATGGAAGAAGACAACAGAGTCGGAGGGTTTCTGCATGCCATCTGCGCTTCAGTGTACTCCGTTTAAGACCCCTAGAGATGCTGTTTTAAATATTACAATTTCAGCTCTCTTTTGCCCACACGTGGTGCATTATTGAGCTGTAAAGAGGCTGTGGTTCATTTGCAAACAATGGCTGAGAGGATCGCTGATTAATCTTGCTTTGACAAAGCTGAATTGACTTGGGGGGTGTGCAATATTTAATGTAATTGTTTGCTATAATAGCGTAATTGTTGTTTTAACAATACGCAAGCTGACGTTATTAAGTATGTCACTCATGTAGCAAAAAAATGTCCAAAGGCATTGATTGCTCGATGAAATCTATTAGAATGAGACTATGGATTGCGTTATGAAAGCAAAACAACCCTGTTTTTTGTTTTTTTATATTTAGGAGATATGATATAGTGTGGGCGCCACGGTGGCACAGTGAGTAGCACGTTCGCCTCACAGCTAGAAGGTCGCTGGTTCGAGCCTCGGCTGGGTCAGTTGGCATTTCTGTGTGGAGTTTGCATGTTCTCCCCGTGGTTGCGTGGGTTTCCTCCGGGTGCTCCGGTTTCCCCCACAAGTCCAAAGACATGTGGTATTGGTGAATTGGGTAGGCTAAAATTATGAGTGTAAACGAGTGTGTATGAATGTTTCCCAGAGGTGGGTTGCAGCTGGAAGGGAATTCGCTGCGTGAAATGGATGCTGAATAAGTTGGCGGTTCATTCCGCTGTGGCGACCCCAGATTAATAAAGGGACTAGGCCGAAAAGAAAATGAATGAATGAATGAATGATATACAGATGTCTCTAGTTCAAAACGCCCTATTTACCGCTGTTCGTACCGCCGCGGCGGCGTTAAAAAGTGCGCCAACAGCTTTTGGCCGCTGGGTGGCACCTTAACCATAGGTTTTCAGCTTTGCCTTTTCACAATAGGATGACACTATAAGTGTGTACTGTAGCATATGTGAAAGGGTTTGTTCAATGAAGTTATAATTTTGTTGGTTTGTTTTAGATTTCTTAGCAATATGATTTTACACTATAGAAAAGATACAATCCATGGTGAGAAGTAGCCCTAGGCTGCTAAAATTAAGCAAATATAAGAATAAAGTTCTTTAGCCTTTATATTGCCCTAATAAATTGCGTTGGGGTGAAAAGAACGTTTTGATTTGTTTGACCATCATGGTTTGTTTGACCATCATGCGCACAAGATATGAAAATCGCGGTAATATTTCACTTCACAAAAAAGTGAGCGCAGCAAATTACAAGTCAACAAACTAGAAGTTAATATTTTAAAGAGTTATATTTTGGACATAATAATAGCTCTGTTTTTTTTCTGTTTCATTAAAAATTTTGTCTCAAACAGAAAATTAAAAGAGCACTTCAAAATTATTCTTTTTTTTTTGGTGGATTTTGCATTATTGTGGGTTTTGAGTAGAATTGTAACTGGATCTGACGCTGACAACTGAAGTGAGGATTCAAACGCAGGGTTTTATTAACAGGATGGTCCGGCAAGCAGTGATCAACAAAGGAGCAAACAGATGTATAAGGGCAATCCAGAGTTGTAGTCAAAATAACAGGCAGATGGTCACAAGGCAGGAAGCAGACAGGAGTAAAACAAGAAAACAAGGCGAGGATCAAACACAGAAACTGCTTAGAACAATGTGCGGTTTTGAAAATACCCATGGACAGAGCTTAAGTAAAATTTAGTTTAATAAAATTTAACTTACAATTTTTGTTATCCATAAATGTCTCCAAACAATTTCCATAATTTTATGTCATTATTGGACACCCCTAAGAGAAATAAATCCATGAATGAGATCTCTGTAATATCTCATCTAATTTTTTCTAGGCAGCAAGAAATGGAGATTTGCTTTTGCTTAGTCTGCAGTCAGAGAAATGAACTGAACCGTCGAGTCAGAGATATGAAACTGAACTCCAAATGATCTGAGCTGCTCTCCACATTCATTTCACAGCTCCAGATTTCTGATGTACTTAAAAAACGGACTCATTTGTGTCTATTTTTATTTCTCTTGAGCGGGAGGCATCTGAGGTGAAGTCGAGCACGAATTTGGAACAGTATAGCGGAAAAAACAAACCTGTAATGTCAGATTAAAGTGATCGCATGAATGCCAAGGCCTTACATGTTTATTTGTAAGTGATCAAACAAACAAAAAAAATACAGCATTATTGTTCCTAAATCCAGCATTTCCAGTTCACAGTTGTCATGGAAATGCTGTAATCTCATTAACAGGGCCATTGCTAAGCCCCTCAGCTGATTTCTGCCCTTGTCAAATGCATATTTACATGTTTTTGGTGAGCCCATAAGCTGGATATGACAAGATATTAAAGGTATCTTTGTAAATTCTCATATTTAACTGTGTATTAATCTGTGTTACAGAAAACTAAATAAATTAGGGAGTCAGAAAAGCATTTAAACAGAAAAAAAACACATCATCGAGGCTTTTTGGTGTGATTATGGCTGTATTTTTGGCCACTTGATGATGCTAACACTATTATTAAACTATACACCTGTAAATATTCTCTCTCTTTTTTTTTTTTTTTTTACATTTTATTGACCTTAATGTATTGTTTAAATCAATGGGATTCTTACTATTTCTCTGTAATTCTTTGAAATTTGTATCTATGCTCATTTTTTCAGTGTTAAACTATTATGATTTTACCATCTGATTTCATCATAGTACTCTATTATAAGCTCACAAAAAAAAAAGATGCAGGATTTGCACAATTGGTGGCACGGTGGCTCAGTGGTTAGCACTGTTGCCTCACAGCAAGAAGGTCGCTCGTTTGAGTTCTGGCAGGGGCAGTTGACATTTCTGTGTGGAGTTTGCATGTTCTCCCCGTGATGGCATGGGTTTCGTCCAGGTGCTCCGACTTCCCCCACAATAAAAGCAGTTTTAATTAAAAAAGAAAAAGAAAAAGAAGGTCAATATTATTAGCTCTCTTAAGCAATGTTTATTAGGTTTTAAATTTTACATTTAGTTCAGTGTATTTTTGTACTTTTAAAATTTACTCACCATTGCTTTTTGAGGGAAAATTGTACATGATTTTTGTTTAGTGTAGCATATTGTGTCATCTTTTTTATTCCACCCATTTTCCATTCAATTTTTATTTCATACAGTACATTATTGTAAGTGTACACTAAAAATGTTTATACATTTAAAAATAATTAAGAAACAGCAAGTAATGCATTGAATTACGTGTTGTTAAAAGGAAGTACAAAAAACAAAATAGTGTTTTGGCGGGCCTTTTTTCCACTGTACAGATCAGTTTACGTTGTCTACATCAGTGTTTTCCAACCCTGTTCCTGAAGGCACACCAATGGCCAGTGGTACCAGTGGTACGGTACGATACGATATGGTTCGGTACGCTTTTAGGGCTGTTTCCACTGTCTAAAAGCGTACCGAACTGAACCGAACCGTACCGTACCACTTTTTGGTCACCCTTTGCAAAGGGTACCAAAGGATGACCAAAAGGCGGAGCTAGACGTGCAGCTGAACGCTATTGGATTCTCACCTGTGCCCCGTAGTTTTTTACGAGCCCGTCTAATGCGTGATCCGTTTCGCTTTCTCACTTGCGCTCGCGTGCGTGTCAATATTTGAAATAACAAACTTCTTGAGCTGATGATAATAACATGTGATTGATTATTGACGTGCTTTTGAAACTCGATCCTGTGCGCTTGATTATTGACGTGCTTTTGAAACCCGATCCTGTGCGCTTGATTATTGACGTGCTTTTGAAACCCGATCCTTTCAGAAACAGACAAACGCGAGACTGACGCATTCAAAAACAAAGTAGGGGCCAGAAAAAACAAAGGAGCAAATTATTGTTTCAGCAAACATGAAGAAACTGCTACTTTTAACCATTATCATCATCACCTTCTGGACTATTATGAACTCGGAATGACAAAATTACTCTCTAACAAGAGGCTACATGTGCTGGTGAAGATTAAAGACACAGATGGCAGGTTTGCACTGACTGTGGGCTATATTTCATGTTGTTTTTGAACCTAAATAAGGACTAAAGGTCTGCTGTGTGTAGTTTTTCTGTAATTGGTAACATATCGGAGACTGTAAGGGGCTGTATGTGTTCATATACGCTGCATTTATTTATTTTTTTATATAATCGTGGACAGTAGGCTATTTTGCACCATTGATCTGCAGTTATAATCAGATCATGTTCATAGTAATGATCATTTATACAGCAGTATTTATGTGTATAATAAAGCATCTGTTTTGTGAGAAGTGCTTCTCATATGATTTGTGAATGACTCATACAGATTTACTGTAGAAATTTCAGCGAGCAAGAATGACGTTGACTGAAACGCTGTCGTACACCACGTCCGCCAAAAGAGTACCCTTTAGCAGTGGAAACGCAAGACTGATAAAGGTGACCCGTACCGACCCATACCGTAACAGTACCCATTTTTAATTTCTCATTAATCAAACACACCTGAATCAACTCATCAGAACATTAGAAGAGACTCCAAAACCTGAAATTAACGGTCAGATAAGGTAGACATCCAAAATATGTACTGTTGGTGTGCCTCCAGGAACAGGGCTGGGAAACACTGCTCTGCATCTCTGCTGAATCTTTCCAAAACACACTGAAATTCAGATTCCAAAAAATACAAAAAGCATGAAGTGCATTTCAATTTCACAGGAAGTTTTCCCATTGTGCGTTTGTAAATGGCAGAACGCTGTTAGACAATGGGCCGCGTCTGTGGGGACAGCTGTCGGTAGCCAAAGCCTCTAATTAAACACATGTGGAATAAATGTCTGAACCCAACACAGAACAAAAGCAGAGGTACAGTGGATCTTCATTAGACAGACCTTTTTTTTGAGTCTGTATGATGAGGGCCGCAGCACCACCGCCAGTCATTATTCCAGTCTACAGATTGCTCGCTGAAGCGTGGACAAAGGTTCGACAGCCACCGCTTTCCATTTGTGTTTTTTTGTTGTTGTTTAAATATGCTTGGGACAGTTTCAAACAGCTATTTAGATGGTGTTTTGCATACGAAAAGCCTGTTGTTTCGCTGATATTTTTACACAGTCGATCATTAAGATGTGTTTGATGTGTCAGG
Source organism: Danio albolineatus (assembly GCA_903798035.1). Taxonomy (NCBI): domain Eukaryota; kingdom Metazoa; phylum Chordata; class Actinopteri; order Cypriniformes; family Danionidae; genus Danio; species Danio albolineatus. The sequence goes on along the minus strand of CAIGQQ010035257.1, from coordinate 9,096,419 downwards.
GCATCATGAAAATATCAGATTGCCGGAACAATGCGCAGGTTCTGGAAATCTCTTTGATGTTCGTGACACCAAACACCTGTCGTTGGGTCCGTTTGGGGACCGTCTTTATGTTTATTCAAGTCTTTATGTCAGGAATGAATGAGTCCCGATTCGCATGCTTATGCTATTCACTGAAAGTATGCACTTGGCTGATGATTGGAAAGTAAATGTTTTTTACCAGCATTGTAGTGAGATCGGCGACACGGTGGCGTAGTGAGTAGCACGTTCGCCTCACAGCAAGAAGGTCGCTGGTTCGATTCCCGGCTGGGCCAGTTGGCATTTCTGTGTGGAGTTTGCATGTTCTCCCCGTGGTTGCGTGGGTTTCCTCCGGGTGCTCTGGTTTCCCCCACAGTCCAAAGACATGTGGTACAGGTGAATTGGGTAAGCTAAATTGTCCGTAGTGAATGAGAATGTATGGATGTGTTTCCCAGAGATGGGTTGTGGCTGGAAGGGCATCCGCTGCGTAAAACAAATGCTGGATAAGTTGGCGGTTCATTCCGCTGTGGCGACCCCGGATTAGTAAAGGGACTAAGCCAAAAAGAAAATGAATGAATGAATGAATTCTTTTATCCCAGGTTTGTACATATTTGACCCAACATTGAATTAAAACATCCCAACATTTTTTTTTCTATTGTGTATTTTTAGCTGAATTATTAATTTGTCAAAATGTAAATTCATCAGTTCAGATGTACATAAAATGCAATCAGTTGAATTATGGGGGATTATTTTAACCCTGGTTTGTATGTATTTTACCCAACATTCTTTGACCCAACCTTTTTTTTAGCGTTTTGTGTACATTTAGCTGGGTGATTCATTTGTCGAAATGCATACTCTTATCAGTTCACATGTATTTTAAATGCAATTAGTGGAATTTATGAGTGATTATTTTAACCCTGCTTTGTACATATTTGGCCCAACAAAGGATTAAAACAACCCAATCGTAGACTCTAATCAGTTCAAATGTATATTAAATTAGTGAATTTAGTAGAATCTAATCAGACTCTAGTGTATTTTAAATGCAGTTAGTTGAATTATAAGTGATTATTTTATGCCATATTTGACCCAACATTGAGTTAAAACAACCCAGCTTCTTTTTAGTGTTTTGTGTATATTTAGCTAGATGACTCGATTGCCAAAATGTAGAATGTTATCAGTTCAAAAGTATATCAAATGCAATTAGTTGAATCATGAGTGATTATTTTATCCCAGGTTTGTACATATTTGACCAATCATTGGGTTAAAATTACCAGCACTTTTTAGAGTGTATTGTATATATTTAGAATCATTCATTCATCAAAATGTAGGCTCTTATCAGTTCTAATATATTAAATGCAATTAGTTGTATTTATGAATAAATTAATGAGAATTTGGTCAGACTCTGATGTATATTAAATGCAGTAAGCAGTTGAATTATGAGTGATTATTTTATGCCAGGTTGTACATATTTGACCCATCATTAGGTTAAAACAACCAACATTTTAAGAGTGTATTGTGCATATTTAGAGGATTTGTTTAGATGCGATTTTTTCCGAACATATTGGGGGAATATTTGGGGGGTCATCCACCTGGATGACACGACGGCAGCCATATTGCACCAGACCACACACAACACACTGATTGGTGAAATCATGATTATGATTATTATCAATTATAATATGGTTAGGAGGCCATGACGGACAGAGGCCAGTGGGCAAATTTGACCAGGATGCTCTTTTTCGAAGAAAATCCTGGGATTTTAAATGACCACCAAGAGTCAGGACCTTGATTTAACATCTCATGCGATAGACGGTGCTCACTGAGCACTATAGAGCACTATAGAGCTCACTGAGCACTATAGAGCCCATCAATATACTGGGGCATTAGGACCCACACGGACCGCAGGTTGAGCGCCCGTTATCAGTTTGAATGTATATGAAATGCCATTAGTTGAATTTATTAATGATTATTTGAACCCACGGTAAAATTAGTAGGCTCAGAAGGCTGTTGTCATCCATCTACATGGTTAATAAGCTATACTAATAGAGAAGACTCCAGATCCAGATCCTAGATCCCAGCTCCAGATCCCTTTTTTTAGGTTACTGTGACAGTTTGTTTTAGGGTTGGGGTCAGGGGATACTTCTATAAAATACAATTAATGGGAAATTTAATTAATAATATATATAATTCTTGTTAACTTCCGGCTGCAGCCTTATGTGATCTACAGTTGATTAACCATGTGGATGGATGATTACAGCCTTCTGAGCCTACCAGTAGGCGCAGAAGACCCCTACTGACCCATATCTCTCAGCTGATAACCACTGATTCAATCAAGTGATGACATAGGGTTGGAAGGGCATCTGCTGCAGAAAACATACTCCAGAATAGTCGGCGGGTCATTCCGCTGTGGCGACCACTGATAAATAAGGGACTAAGGCGAAGGAGATTCAATGATCTCAAATGACCTAATTATAACGTTTATACATTTACTGTGCATTTGTCGAACCTTTTCTACCATCACAAACTCTTGTTTTGATTAGCAGGGGGTTGTGGCTGGTGTGAGCCAAACAAAACATGCACGAATGCACACTTCACAATCCATCCAAACACCTTCGGCTCACTGCTTACAAACTATCATTTGGAATGAACTAATTTTAATCCCACATACTGGTTAGAATAGATAGTCTGTGAGCTTGGATGCAGCATGTGTTGCTTTTTTTTAGTCAGAGAGGCACAAGAAAGTCCATATCTCGTTCTTTGCACGGTCTGAGTGAATGTGATCACAGCCGAGTTAAATGAGCTTTTACTTCACCCTACGGTAATGAATCTCCCTGTCAGACGCTCACTTTAAAGATGGCACGTCCTTCCCGCTTAACAGACAGGGATGACACATCTGGAGCGTCATGCTTGTTTAAACTCTGCTTCCAAAAGACACAAAAAAATAATACTTTATATTTGATGATTCTGTGAGTATTGAAGGTAAAGACTGAATAGCACCACACATGTTGGTCCTTCAGATAATTTTACAGTTTTTAAGTTCAAGTTCACTGATTATACAGTGAGGGGAAAAAGTCACGTCATGTTTTTTTTCTGGGAAAAATATTCTAAAGGAGCTGTTGACATGGAATTGAACCAGATTTCGGTAAAAAACAACAACAAAAAAACAAACAAAAACAAAACAAAAAACTATACAAACATAAAAATAAAACAAAACAAAACTGGAAAATGTGTAATGTGCAATAACAATGGAATGACACAAGGAGAGTGTCTTGAACTATTGTAACGTATTTAATACTTTATATAAAAGGCTTTTTGATGATGGTACCTTAAAGACGCCTCTCATATGGAGAATGAAGTCACTTTTCACAGACTTCAACAGAGTGTAAAAATCTTGATGGTTTTTTGCGTCTTGTCTATCGAATCTGATCTTTATTTTGTATTTTCTCTTGGATTTAGTCAGGTGATTGGCCATTCTACAGCTTGATTTTCTTTCTCTGAAACCATTTGAGAGTTTCCTTGGCTGTGTTGTTCACTGTCTTGCTGAAATGTCCACCCTGGTTTCATCTTCATCATCCTGATAATGAAGATGTTGGACTGAAGCAGCAAATATTCATTTACACTGATGAAGGCCAGAGAGTTGCTTACAAACTATTGAGAGATTTCAGCTGCTGTCTGGGATATCACTGCCTTTCAACACTTCCCTTTCTTCATGTGTTCAATACTTTTTTCTTGTGTCTTTCATTTTATTACACATAACTTAGTTTGTAAACTAATTAGATTTGTTTTCTTTGCATATGTGAATTCCTTTGGTTATTATCAACATCCAGTGTTGTGAAATCCAGTGATTTCAAGTCAACAGCACCTTTAGAAACATGTTTTGTGAGAAAAATGATGATGTGTTCAATACTTGTTTTCCCCGCTGTATACAGTTTAGGTCAAAATTATTAGCTCTCTTGCTAAATTCTTTTTTTCAAATATTTCCCAAATTATGTTAAAACAAAGCCAGGAATTTTTCACAGGATTTCCTATAATATTTTTTGTTTTATTTTAGGACAAAAGCAGTTTTACATTAAAAAACAAAATTGAAGGTCAATATTATTAGCAGCCTTAAGCAATATATATTTTTCTATTGTCTAGAGAACAAATTCAATTCCATTATTATACAATAACTTGCCCAGTTAGCCTTCTTAATTAATAAACCTTCTTAAGCCTTAAAATTGCACTTAAAGCTGAATATTAGTATCTTAAAAAATATTTAGTAAAATATTATGTGCTGTCATCATGGTAAAGATAAAGAAATCAGTTATTAGAAATGAGTTATTAAAACTGTTATGTATAGAAATAAAAAAAATCTCTCTGTTAAGCAGAAATATATATAAAAATAATAATTTTAAAAATATATAAAAGAATTATATATAAAAGAACAGGAGGGCTAATAATTCTGACTTACAGTGTATATAAACTGAACCCCAACTGAAGTAAATGGCCTTGGTTGACAAGTAATCTTATATGACATCAACTTTTGTAGCAAGACTACTATATATAAACTGAATCATTAATGTTGGGTCTTTTTTCAAAAACAAACTGTTCTGCTGTTTACCATACATAAAATTGCTTGGCTATCGCTACTTTATGTGTTATTTTTTCAGTACTGTGTGTATTAGGCCACATTCTGCACTCATTTACTCGTACTGTTTCTCATTAATGCTCCTACTGTGTACTACGTTGTGTGTGCAGACAGTGAAACACAGACAACCAAACAGAGAACCAAATGGAGACATTAGAGGCTTAGGATGTCTGTAAATGTACATTGCGGTACACTCCAGTTTCCCCCACAAGTCCAAAGACATGTCATAAAGGTGAACTGGGTGAGCTAAATTGTCCTTAGTGTATGAGTGTGAATGAGTGTGTCTGGATGTTTCCTAGAGATGGGTTGCAGCTGGAAGGGCATCCGCTGCGTAAAACATATGCTGGATACGTTGGCGGTTCATTCCTTAAAGGTAACCCCAAATTATTAAAGGGACTAAGCTGAAAATGATTGAATATTTTTAGGCTTGTTTTTTTTTCCATGACGTTCACTGGAAATTGAGCGTGAAGTTTTGCTTGGTTTATTATAAAAAATTATATTTAAATATAAAAGAAAATTCCATGCACAGACCTTCAGTGCAGTGCAATACAGAGAGCAAACCGGGTCTCACTCACACATGCACACAAACCCACATACTCACACACAGTGATCTCACATCTTTCTCTGAGTCGCTTGGACATCTCTTTCTCACATGCACACACACTCATTTGGATTACAGAGTGGTCACAAACCTTCGAATGAAAGCGGCACATAAGCCTCAACAGAGCACATGAACTGCAGTGAAAATCAGCACCTCAGCAGTACAGCAGCTGTATAATTGTGAATGTCGTCTCTGTGGCCGTTCTAGCTGGATGGGACACGGTAGCAAACCGCATGTTTTTTTAATGATAAGACTTAGTGCTCTGCCTCATGAAACAGCTCCAGGTACTCAATTTTTAACAGCTCGTCTTTATGTGGCATAAAAACTCTGCAGAGATCCCTGGCTGACTCTTAGTTTTATGGGACCGACCCAAATGCTTGTAGAGCAGAGGAGTTTCATTGCCTCTTGACTAAACAATCAGGGGAGATTATACAACGACAGAATCGTCAAGTCGCTGCATGTGGGACAGGAGTCCTTATGTGAACTCAGCATGAGTATATTGCTTTTTTTAGACCACAACAGTGGTTCTTTAAAACTCACAAGTAATTAGGCAAACCAAGAAAGAAATATGTCTGATAAGAAATGCTAAGAAATTTGAACGATATTAATAATGCAGGGTTTTTTAGTTGGACTCCTGAACTCTACTGAGACGTGTTTTTAGTCTGTCTAAAATGCATCACAAATTATTTAAAGCGATTTTTAACAAATCCTACAAAATTCAAAGGCAAACTTCTGAAAGCGTGGCTTTTGCTGAGACTTGTCTGTGAAGATGTTCCAGTGGAAACAGATTTGGTCTGAAATACATACCTCTGATTATGCATGCTCAATTTCATGTCAGTTTTTCATTTCTGTAGCTGACTGCAGTCCATAATGCAATACAAGTATGAGTTTACTAATACTGTTATAGGTTTAATTAGTTCACCTAGGTTCATTTATTATGTTTTTTTTTTAATTAATGTTTATTTTGGTCACAAACTACACATGTCACATTAAAGAACTGCAACTCCCAGCACGCACCTTGCACACACATCTGGGATGAGTATTCTGTTATGTGAGGGATGCTGACAATGGAGTTGAGGATCCAAGTGCAGGTTTATTACAAAAATTGTCTGGCAGGCAACAGTCAACAGGGCCAAACAGATATATACAGAGAATCCAGAGTGGTCGTCAAAGAACAGGTGAATGGTCAGTTCTGTACGGTGGCCGGGAAGTGCAAAACAACATTACAAAGTGTGAAACACTTTTACGAAGCTCGAGACAAATTTACATTTTGGAAAACATTTTTACCTATCATAAGACACAATTACATAGGAAAAATGGTTTTACCAAGGACAGAACAAGTTTACATTTTAGAAAACAAATTAACAAGAGGCAAAACACTTTTACCAGTCCCGAAACAAATTTACAATGACAGATTCTTCACGGAAAGGGAATATAGCAAACACCGGAAGTGACGCGGCGAAGGCGTTTGGTTTGGTTTGGGCAGAATGTACACAGTTTGTGTAGATCACGCAGCAGAGCAATAACCACGCCTAACCCCGGCTTCCTTCAGTTTACTTTTAAGAGTCCTCAAGCAGATGTTTACACCGTGTAGACTTGACATCATGTCCACGAATACAGCATATGAGTGGCCCTCGTTAACAAATTGAACACATTGATGCAGTCTGGTGTTTACGTCTGGTCCGTGTCTTTTAGAAACTCCAAACACCGACCACACGTAAAGCAAAACCACGTCAAGCTGCTCATGTGTTTGCCACAAAACATCCCTCGACCGCAGTCCATAATCGGTCACCATAAACTTTAGTTACACCATTTACTCCACAACACGAATTTACCGCGCTCACCACCAGAGGCGACAACAATGCCTTTCGCCGCTTCACTTCCGGTGTTTGTTATATTCCCTTTCTGTAAAGAATCTGTCATTGTAAATTTGTTTCGGGACTGGTAAAAGTGTTGTGCGTCTTGTTAATTTGTTTTCTAAAATGTAAACTTGTTTCGTCATTGGTAAAATTGTTTTTCCTATGTAATTGTGTCTTATGATAGCTAAAAATGATTTCCAAAATGTAAATTTGTCTCGAGCTTCGTAAAAGTGTTTCACACTTTGTGATGTTGTTTTGCACTTCCCGGGCACCGTAGTTCTGGCAGCAAGCAACTTAAACAAACAAACAAACAAACAAACAAACAAAAGCAAGGATCAAACAATGCAAGGCAAAGGAAACGCATTTTAAAGTTCTCTAAACAGATAAACAAAACTCAGCCCAGATGTGTGTATGTGTGTGTGTGTGTGTGTGTGTGTGTTCTGTTTATATCGACCTTGAATCAGTCCATGAATAACTGTGTGTGTTTGCAATCAGTAGAAAGCAGGAACTGGTGCGTGTGAGGTGAATATTGGGAGTTGCAGTTCTTTAATCTGGTGTGTGTGTAGTTCTCCAGTGATTAGAAGGATTAGATCGCTAGAGATTGTGACAGTTTTACTGTAAGTCATTTGTTCATTTCATGTAAATATTTCTATATATGTTTTATTTATTCATTCATACATTCATTTTCAGTTTGCTTATTCCCTTGGTATTTGGCCAGTTGTTATTTCTGTGTGGAGTTTGCATGTTCTCCCTGTGTTGGTGTGGGTTTCCTCCGGGTTCCCCCACAGTATATAGAAATGTGTTCTAAGTGGATTGGATGAACTAAATTTTCCATAGTGTCCAAGTGTGTGTGTGAATGTGAGTGTGTCTGGGTGTTTCCTAGTACTGGATGGCAGCATAAAGAGCATCCGCTGTGTAAAAAACATATGCCGGAATAGTTGGTGGTCGTTTCGCAGTGGCAACCTCTGATAAATAAGGCACTAAGCTGAAGGAAAATTAATGAATGACTGAAAACAATTGTGTGAAATACCAAGTGTTGACAAAATAATGTTTACATGGATCTAAAAAAATAATGCAAATCAATGTTTTATGCATACAAGAATAGTTGTTAGCAATATGAGTTCATGAAAACCACTTTGCCACTACAAGTACATTGATGCATACTTAGCCTATGTGTTATTGTCAAACATCAGGCTTTAAGAGGAGAAGCAGTAACTATTATCTGCTTGTTTGCCATTAAACACTTTTCGTGAGTCTGTTATTTGCTGTAAACATGCCAAAGTATATAAAACTTTATGAACTCAAACACTATGACAGTTCAGCCGAAAGGGAAAACTGACTGCAGAAGATGACAATTTAATGCAGTTGTTCTCAACTGGCTCTGCTCCATATACCATATCTAATGTAGTCTTTGCTTATTTATTTATTTATTTTTTTACCTTGTATAGTTTTTATGTCACACAGAAAAGTCCATGCTGCCAATATTATTAAGCTATACGAAGTGATGAATGAATCTGCAGAGTTTGAACAGTAAACACACTGTAAGCATTTCCACCTACATTTGAAAGCATTTTATTTTGCTGTCTATGCAAGATTGTGGTTAGTTGCACTTTGTTTTTGTTAATGAGGTCATATTATCCCATAAAAGCCTCAATAAAACTCTCAGTCTGAAGCTGCAGAATACTTAGGGAATGTTTTATACTGTGCTGTAAATGCACCTTTTGAGGTGAAAGCAAAAGCACAATGTTTGTATGTGTAATTCTTTAAATGCAAATGAGCTGCTTTTCTCCACTTCCACCAGAAAAGGGCGGTGCCTTTACAGCTCATGCTTCAGATACTCTCAGAACAATGGCATCTGTATGAGATTTAAAGCCTTAACTACTGATATATGGTTTAATGAGAAAGTTGGCTGCCAGACAATATTGTGGGCATATTAAACCAAGTTTTAGTTTTTTCTTCAGCTGTCAAATACGAACTACAAAGCAAATGTAATGGGAGTTTACTCATTTAAATATGTTGTTTTTTGCAAGCAGCATGCTGCTTATAGTTAAGTTTGACTTAAGTTTCCTATAGCTGTATATCATCATGATGCATTTGGCAAAAAATATTATTACGTTATGCAAGATCGGTGTTACCAATCAGATTGCATGTTCATTTAAATGCAGTGTACTTTTTAGATAGTTTCGTACACAATATTTTGCTGTTTACAATTCATTAAATGTATATTTATTTCTCGGCAGCTAGCTTACTACAACTCTAATATGGTTGCACACTGAAAGTAGGCAGGGCTAAGCAGGGGAGACCCCATGGGAAAGCTACCCATTCACACAGGGTGTCAGCGTCAACGGTTCCCATTCACTTTGAATGGATGACGTCAGGCGTTACCGAACTGCATTGTGGATCCATCGGCAGCGCTTCAGTGGTGTTGCTCGCTGCAGAAGTTGGCGATGGAAGCGTCAACCAATCAGATCGCTATATGCAAATACACCAGCTCAGACAGTAGCCGATTGTTGACTAATTTCATTGGCTGACGCTTCTATGACGATTGCGTCAAACCCAACTTCAGACACGCCCTCTGTCAAGCGTTGATGCTGAAGCCTCGTGTGAATGCACCGTCAGTGAGACCAGCAGGGGGCACTCCAAATGGCAAATCCAACAAGTTCAAAGGTAGCATTTGCAAACTGGAAATATAAGCACTACTTTTTCCTCATTGAGGTGAAAGGCAAGAATGTTTATGTATCGCGTAACTTATGCCCAGGATAAAAGTCTCTCTGCATCAGTGACAAGTAATTCTAATCTAATGAAGCACCTCACATCATCATATACCGCCACAAAATTAGTGGCTACAGGTGATATCGTGAGCTCTGCTATCAAAGAAGGAAACAAAGCCATGATGTCAAAGCAAATAAAACTTAATTTTTCTCCAATGCAAACACTTATTACTAAGACAGAATTAACCGAAATAAGATATACAGTTGGGCGACACGGTGGCGCAGTAGGTAGTGCTGTCGCCTTACAGCAAGAAGGTTGCTGGTTCGAGCCTCGGCTGGGATATCCAAAGATATGTCCAAAGATATGCAGTACAGGTGAATTGGGTAAGCTAAATTGTCCGTAGTGTGTGAGTGTGAATGATTTTGTATGGATGTTTCCCAAAGATGGGTTGCAGCTGGAAGGGCATCCGCTGCATAAAACAAATGCTGGATAAGTTGGTGGTTCATTCCGCTGTGGTGACCCCGGATTAATAAAGGGACTAAGCCGAAAAGAAAATGAATGAATGAATGAAGATTTACAGTTGAGCACATGCATGTCGGCGGACTTGGGATACTGTGGAGTTCACCGCGATGATGGGGTTTGAGTCTGATGAAGAACGGTTTCAGAAACTAGGTAAAACAAAAGCAAAAAACAAATGAATATATAAACAACAGGCTGAAAACCTGGAGAAATCTCGACAGCATTTCTTTTCCAGCATTTGGTTTTGAAAACACTATGAGTTGGGTTTAGGGATGGGGGTGGGTGGGTCATTCAGACAACAACAAGCTTGCCTGGTCGGCTGAAGTGTATATTCCGCCCTCTGGTGGATTTATGCGAAAAGAGGAAGCACGAGAGGAATTTGTGATCATCAAAAAGCATACACAGCAGCTTCTGGTGGATTTTGAAAAAATTAAAATCTGCGAGCAGACATAAATCCAGTTACATATTTTGCTGTCCCCAAGAAATGTAGGCCTGGGTACGTATCCGCAATGAGCTTGGGTTTCAATGAGCATATTTTGTACACGAAGACAATACAATCATGCAACTAGATTGTCTTTTCATATGCAAAATCAAGCCTGCATATTTATAAGGGTTTATGTTCATGTACTTGCATTTCTGTCCTTAATTACCACGTCTTTGCTGTAAACAGAATATGAGGATCTAGAAAACACTTCTATTCAGAAACCTCAAAATATATCTACAAAAGAAAAGGGGTGTATGAGAAACAAGAAAGCATGTTGTTTCACATCTCAAGGACAAATGTTTGAGTTTTTTGAAGCTTAAAGTGATTTTGTGAGGTGCATGTGTGTGTGAGCGTTGATCGTTTAGAAACTGCATGCACCGGGTCAATGGAGGGCTTTTATTTTGGTTTGAGCTCGCCACAGGTTTCTTTGTGAATAAATAATCATTGCATTAGTCGTTCTAAAGAAAGTTTCTGCAGGCACCTTGGCTGTCAGCGTTTCCTCTAATTGCCGTTATTGTGAGGTAAATGGTCAGTAATTGCACTGAGGTCTGTGGTAGTTAAATCAAGTGTGGAAATCAGGGCTATTTTTTGTTGAACTCGAACGAATGCTTTTGTGTGAACTTTTTCGTGTGTCAGTTGCTATTATTATGCATCGAGACAGGGAATTATCAGGCTGTCAGCAGTACAATTCTCACTTGCCGTGCAGCATGAAGTCCATTGGTCTGTCCTACTTATAGGTGGATATATTTGTGTGAAATCACCCTATATTAGTTGCTTACAAGTTTCACAGCCATGCACAATACCAAATAACATCTGGGAGATGCTGTTGTGTGCCTTTGATCTTACTGTGGAAGTCCAACAATGTAAAGCTATATCCAGTCTTTTAATGGTCATGTAATGCCCGAAAAAAACATAAACCCTCTCTGTTTACACAGAGGAAAATCCAAACAAAGGAATTATGTCAGTAAACGCCAAAAGTTCATCCGCCGTCTCACAGCTTAAAGGATTATAACAACTTTGCAGCTAAAAAAACACATTTCTGTATAGTAGAATTAATATAAGTGCTTCTACAAAAACCTGCACAGTTGTCCTTTTAAACCCTGAAAAATGCCCTATTGACTTACACTGAATGTTCATTTATAATAAATGGGATTATATTTTACAAACCGAGGGATGAGTTTAAATTATGATTATGGTAAATGACGGCATTACATGCAGGATGTTAAAAGAGCTGAACTTTGGTTGAACCTGGAATATTTTTTTAAGGAAACCGACTAAAAGCTTACTTTATTTCATGCCAGTGGAAAGCATTTGCTCAAATATTCTAGCAATATGTGTGTCACTTTTGGTAAACCAAAGAGAGATCTGTCTCTTTCTGCTTCACTGCACAGAGGGAGAGATTTTAAGCATCAGTATTGAGTCATGCTGGCAAGACCTTCAAAATAAGGTCTGTCCAGAGGACAGAAAAGACATCACTATGATATCATTATAAACAATGTCCAGATATTTAGCTGATGCTTGATTCAAAAATGCTTTGTAACTACTTTTTCAGAAATATTTGTAATATCAGTTAAAATTAGTTTTCAAAACATTTATAAGTTTATAATACATTTATACATTTATAAGTGGTTGCCACAGCGGAATGAACCATCAACCACCAACATTCTCTTTTAGTCATATAATAACATTCCCAGTATGACTTTAGGGGGACGTTCTATGAGACATTCTGAGAATGTCACATTTTCCAATAAAGTATGTTCCCTTAAACATTCTGAGAATGTTCTGAGAATGTTTTGTAAAGGTCCCCCGCACCTTTAAAGAACTGTGACTTTCTCAGAGCGTACTGGAAACAACACCATCCTTAACACCAAACGAGGACGTTCTGAGAATGTTCTTGGAATGTGAAATTTCTAGATGGGTTTTCCCTTTGTCATATTTGCCTGCAGTTTATTTTTACTTTCAGTCTCTTTGAAACATCAAGGCACAATATCGCAACTGGCATCTGCTTCTGAACAACAGCCCCCAGTAAACGTTTTGTGTCCTTTAAAGAGAGGCAATATGGAGCATGTCGAAACTGACATTAATCATTAACAAAGCTGTCAAAACAGACAGCATTCAAAACATTTCTAAAATGTTGTCGACTATGTTTGCTGATTTGGTCACATGACTGCGTCGCATTACTAAAATGTGCCATTGTTTTCGAAAGCCTCCATTTTCACAGTCCACACTACAATACGAAGCCAGATTAAAAAAAAAAATTAATCCACTTTGGTAGGGCAGTGCAATTAATCGCAATCGCGAAAAATCGCGATTTAAGCACATGCTATTTCTAAATCACAAAGGTTGCTATTTTATCTATTCATTTATTAAGATTTCTTTTTCACATTCTTGTGCGCATGATTTTAATATGTTAACCAATCAGAGCTGACGCAGCACACCGGGCAATTACAGCTAAGTTGAGCGGGAGAAAGATGTTAACCAATCAGAGCTCACTCTGCAAACGACGAAGTTGAGTGGGAGAACCGAATAGGTGGTTTTGGTTTACGTTATTTATTGTTATGACTGGAATTGAGGTCAGTTCATCTTTATTTTTTCATGTTGTCTATTTTAAGACAATTTATTACAATTTTGTTTATCCAGCAGTTAGTACTACTGTGTACAGTATGTGTTTAACTAGAGCTGAGGTTAGTTAATCCTAATTTATTTTATGTTGTCTGTTTTAAAGATAATTTTACTACAGTTTTATTTATTAAACATAAGGGTGAGAGAAAGAAAAAGACTTAATACTATGTTATTTACTATGTTATTTAATTGTGAAATGTTTTGTTATGCACTTCTTGTGCACTGAATACATTTAGTGTGTATGTAGCGCGTTTGAAAAAGCAAAAAACAGTTGCCAAAATTGCAAATAAAATCGCAATAACAATAATCGTTCCAAAAATAACAATATGATTATTTTGTCAGGCGCCACGGTGGCATAGTGAGTAGCACGTTCGCCTCACAGCAAGAAGGTCGCTGGTTTGAGCCTCAGCTGGGTCAGTTGGCATTTCTGTGTGGAGTTTGCATGTTCTCCCCATGTTCACGTAGGTTTCCTCCGGGTGCTCCGGTTTCCCTCACAAGTCCAAAGATATGTGGTACAGGTGAATTGGGTAAGCTAAATTGTCCGTAGTGTATGTGTGTGAATGAGAATGTATGGATGTTTCCCAGAGATGGGTTGCAGCTGGAAGGGCATCCGCTGCATAAAAAACAAATGCTGGATAAGTTGGTGGATCATTCCGCTGTGGCGACCCCAGATTAATAAAGGGACTAAGCCGACAAGAAAATGAATGAATGATTATTTTGTCCATATTGCACAGCCCTACACTTTGGATAGTGATTCTAAAAAGATATGTCCTAAAAACCATCTCAGTGTGGACGGAAGGCCCAAGTAGAGAGAAAAATATGCGTTGTTAAATGAAAACGTATTAGTGTGGACATGACCTTAGTGTCATTTTTTGCTTGTTTTATCATCTGCTAAATTCATAATATGGGAAATCTGAGCAATCACTCTATTTCTGTGTTCAAATCCCTAACGTTGCCTATGAGTAATAGTTTGCAAACACACTAATAAGCTCCATCCGCAGGCTTGTATCATAATAAACAGTGTTCGGATGTTTACAGTCATGCTTTGTGACGTTATATTTTATACGTTTGTTTAAAGCAATAAACATAGTCAAGGTCTCATTAACCTTGACATACTTGCATGTCAAATATCTTACGCAGGAAGTGACGTGAACAGCATTTCCGATAAACATTGCCGAGCAGTTTCTTTATCGAATGTTTGTCTGAGGAGCAGAAGTCCTGGCTCAAAGCTTCTAATTAACTGCTGTTTCTAATTAATCAAGAAAATTGCCGCCGTAGGCTATCACCAATGATTCATAAATGCGCTTTCAGCAAGGGGTACGTAAGAGTCGCCTCAAACTCTGTGTGAACTGTATTCGGGAGAGACCAATGGCGACGTTGTGATGGATTGATTTGTTGTTGTTGAAAAAGACGGACAAGAGATCAACTCCCCGAGGACAGTTTTATTGCGCAGTGGCTGGACTTTCAGGGCACTGCAGACTAATTAGTGTTCTTACTTGTCTCTTTCTTTTTTTATTGTAACTACTTTGTTTCTTCTTCTCAGTGCAGTGTTTAATTTAACTCGTTTATAGTTCAGACTTGGGATTCTGCTCTACGAGTGTTGTTTGCTTGTTTGTGATGTTCCTCATTTGCATGTCACTTCAGATAAAAGCATCTGTTAAATGAATGCCTTTAATGTCTCCGATTTTTCTTCTACAATTCCTTAGCGGGCAGTTGTTGACTTTTAGTTAGGCCAATAAAATGAATGTGGATGGCAGATTTTTTTTCTTGGAGGAATTTTATGGGTCGTGAGTTTGCGATGATTCTGCTGACCTTGCATTTGTACATGTGTATATATCTATCATTTAAAGAGTATCAAATGGCTAATCAGACTTTTGAGGAATGTTTATTTATTTATCTCTTTCCAGAAGCTTCTAGTTGTGTCATGCACAGACTGATAACCTGTTAATCTCACTCTCACTCTCCTTCAGATTACACCTTTTTTTATCAGGGCTCGCCACAGCAGATTGATTCGCCCTGGTCGATCTGGACAAAGTTATATATGTGTATGCGTTTTACACACACATGTCCTCTGTTGAAATGTTTTTTTTTTAAAAAGATGATTTAAAAGCACCCATCATGTATTTTAAAATGCACAGATTGTGTTCATGTTGATTTTATGTAATTAAAACTAATATTTGCACCTTTTTTTTTCCATGTTAGGCCTGAATGTACCTGAAATTGTCAAATGGTGTAACTGTCAAAACATTGGAAAAATTAAATATTTTACTCCTCTTAAAAGATCTGCAAGTGTACTCACAGAAATAAAGCATTTATTCTAAAATATCAAACCAACATTTATTTTATTTGCGTTATGTCTAAATGTACATTTTAATGAGTTTTTGCAATATTTGGCCAGACACATGCTAAAAACAAACTTGATTTCTTGATAATCTTTGACCAATTATGTACAAATAGTTAAAAAACACTTTATTACACTAAAGCACGTGTTTTAAATTGTATTTCACATTATCTCCACGTATATAATTATATTTTTATAAAATATACTGGTTACACCAATTGACACAAACCAGTTACACCACCTGACCGTGTTGCTTCAACAGCCAAAAATGACTGAAATCGGCAGTAAATATCAAATACGATAGTCAACAATTTCAGCTGAAGTGGTTTTACTTTCTTTTAAATGCTGACCAAAATGTCTGACAACAAGAAATCATCGTGGTGATGAAAGGTGTACTTATGTCTCATATTATAATGACAGTTGAGGAACAATATCTGAGGGGGTGTGATTGTCATTGACAAACGTGTTCACAACCATGAAACAATGTTGCTGAACTTCAATACATAAAGTAATAACATCCTTTCCATTAAATCTGTGGCCATCATCAATAGAATAATAATACTTAAACAAACATGGGTAGCATTTAACATCTTTTACATCACTCTGTTTCTTTTCAGTTGGTTGAACTAAAATAAAAAAAGTAGTTGATATTACAAAGAAGAAAAAATATACACTATTTTATTTTTAGTTTTATGCTATTTAGGAGCAATTTGCCAAACACTGACAGGTACATAAAAGCTGCTGCCACTCTGGATGTTGCCTTGGTTCTAGGATTGAGAGCCAATGTTTGCTAACATACATGACCGACTAACGGTGGCGTACAGCGAGGTATAGAAAAACATTTTAATGAGTTTCCACCAAACTTATCTTCAACCTATTTTTATTTTATTTTATAGATTGTCAGGGTTCTGCCACTCCTGTCTAGTTAATTCCTGTTTTTTGTGGCAGAGTCCGGACACTAGCTCTGTCTAGTCATATGTGTTGTCATTGTCTCTGTATGAGCGCCAATTGTGGGCGCGCTCGGACCTTGCGCGCTCCCGCATGATGCGGGCGCGCCGGGCCTGGGCGTGTTCGCGATTGCGCGTTCTTGTCCTTGTGATTTGTTTGTCTCAACGTGCGTTTCATTTCCCAGCGCCTTTAAGTCTAGTTGGGTTCTGTTTCGGGTGGCGCTGGGTTGAAACATGCACGCTGCGTGTGTGAGCGCACGGTAGGATGTTTTCATTTTATCGTGCGCTTATGTCTCGCGTTCAGTCCTCTGTTGTTGTGTTTAGCACGTGGTGTGTGTGTTTACACACACACCGCGTGCTCCTGTCGTCATGTGGGCACGCAGTTAATGAGTTCTCTCATTGACTGCGTGTTCTAGTCTTGTGTGAGTTCGCGGCTTGTGTTTGTCATGCGCTCTCCTGTCTATTGTCTAGCCGCACCCTCCTTGTTAACCCATTATTTGTTTATTATGTTCACCTGTCTGTTTGTTAATCATGTCTGCTGTCCTGTGCCAGTTCGTGTTCGATATTCCTCCTGTCTAGTCGTGTCCAGCCCTGCTCTATCCCTGCCAGCCAGAGTCAAGTTTGTTTTTTGATTGTTTATTTGTTTTGTTAATGTTTTCCCCCTCAGGGTAGTTTGTTTTTCCTTTTTTTCTTTTTTTATTAATAAATACCCATTTTATTGCACTTGAGTCCTCGCTCTCCTTTTCCCCAACACCAAACCGTGACAATAGATAAATTCATTAATTTAGCACCTCCTGACTTCAATACTTTTTGCCATTATAGTTAATCCGATTCACCTCCAGTTGTTACTAATAATAGTACAACAACGGTGAGCACATCAAGTATGAAAGCCTCCAGAACTCAAGGCTGTGAGCACCCAGTCAGCAGAGGCTCATCAAAATTGTTACCACTCCTATGTTAAATTTGAGCTCTTTTAAAAGTTTTTCCCAAGCGCTGCTTCAACAAATTTCTAAACATAATAGTTTTAATGACTAAATTCTAATAGCTTATTTCTTTTTTTGTCTTTGTCATAATGACAGTACAAAATATTTCACTAGTTATTTCGCAAGATACTAGTATTCAGCTTAAAGTGACATTTAAAGGCTTAACTGGGTTAATTAATGAGTTTTTTTAATTCTTCACTTTCGCCAATTGATGAAGTTTTTTCCTCGCCACTGGCTTGCATGGTTCGGGACTTGTAGGGCTGCGCATCGATGGATTACTCTTCAGTGTTTGGACTCTCAGCAGTGAATATTAAACCAAACTGAACTAAACTGAACTTCAACACTGAACACTGGACTGACACTGTTTCAATTTTTTATAACGCATGTGAAGCTGCTTTGACACACTCTACATAGGTTAATTAAGCAAGTAAGAATTTTTAGGCAAGTCATTGTATAACAGTGGATTGTTCTGTTGACAATCGAAAAAACATTTAAGGGGGTATTAATATTGACTTTAATATTGACAGGGCTAAGTTAGCATGTTTGCCTTACAGCAAGAAGATTGCTGGTTCGGGTCATGGATGGAGCAGGAGGCCTTCTTGTGTTAAGTTTGCATGGGTTTCCTCCAGTCAAAAGACTTGTGGTATAGGTGAATTGGAGAAACTAAATTGGCCGTAGTGTATGAGAGTGTGTGCGAGTCCATTATATTAGGTGAACTGAAACATGAATTAACATTTTAAAAAAGCATTCATGTTGAGCAACATAATAGCAACATAATTATATTATCCTAGGTTTAAAGAGCTTTAATAGTAAGGTTGTGGATTAAGCACCACCTTCTCAATAAATAAATAAATAAATAAATAAGTAATGCAACACTATGAAGCCAAAATAGTTCCAAATGGTAGAATCATTTATACAGCATTTTAATCAGCATCATGAACTGATGATATTTGACTAAATTGGCCCCCAACAGAAAGATGTGTAATTGGAGTCAAATGGTGTAACCAGTTACACCGCTTGACATTTCAACTTAAAATCTATTTTGACAGGCATAATTAAAATACCTATGTAAGCACATGGACTTGGTGGGAATATATTTTAAATGTATTTTTTAACAATAACACTTATTTTTATAATAATGACCAATTATACTGTACTCTTGGGGTCTTACCATTTGACACGTATATAAGAATATCTGACCACTCATTAAAAAGGTCAGAATATCTCACATTTTAAAAAGAGTTAATATCCTTTGCATGTAGCAATTAGTCTTATCAAGGGTCCTTTTCTGTGATACAGTTTCTGTCTTCTGCACAATATTAACAAAAATGGGGCTGTGGGCTCAATAAATGGGGGTTACACCATCTTGATGCTTGATATCTTGACGTAATTCCCCAAATTATTATTAATATTTAGAAAAATTATGCTATATTTACCTTTATTTACTATTAAATATGTGTAATATAAAATTATGCCGAACTAGCTGATATGATGTTTCATTGAGAATTTCACCTTTTTTAAACAAGATAAACTATTTGGTACCAATTTGTTTTGGTTACACCACATAGACATTCTTGTAGTAATCCCCTAAAAAATATCTTAAAATGGATTAAAACCAAAAAAATTAGACTTGGCCCTCAAAATAGAGAATGTATGCAAGTAATTTGCTTATTTATTTTGAAACTGTGACCTTTTTGACTTCATTTAAATCACATGGACACAAAAAAATGAGCGTCACATCATTGACCCATATGTCACATATATTAAAATCCTATATCAAAATCTATATCAAAACATATATGTTTATATAGGTACTTTCTGTGTGGGCTCTCACTTATTTTGCCATAGTTAAATTCCATAACATGCCAATTACATGTGATGTCAATTTCAAGTGTTCGCATATACACAAGTTTTTGCTTTTTTTTTTTTTTTTTAGTTAATGCCTTGATAATATAAAATATGAGCTATGCATCATGTATGACAGTTGCCAAAGTGAGTTATGAGCTACAGTATATAGGAGACATATCTTGTATGTACATATAGGGCTTATATGTGGATATAAAAAAGCAATACAGGAGACCTGTCTATATGGCCTGTGTATACACATACAGCTGAAGTCAGAATTATTAGCCCCCCCTTTTAGTTTTTTTTCTTTTTTAATTATTTCCCAAACGATGATTAACAGAGCAAGGAAATTTTCACAGTATGTCTGATAATATTTTTTCTTCTGGAGAAAGTCTTATTTGTTTTATTTCAGCCAGAATAAAAGCTGTTTTTGTTTTTTAAAGACCATTTTAAGGTCAAAATGATTAGCCCCTTTATGCAATTTTTTTTCTATAGTCTACAGAACAAACCATCGTTATACAATAACTTGCCTAATTACCCTAACCTATCTAGTTAACCTAATTAGCCTAGTTAAGCCTTTAGATGTCACTTTAAGCTGTATAGAAGTGTCTTAAAAAATATCTAGTAAAATATTTTTTACTCTCATCATGGCAAAGATCAAATAAATCAGTGATTAGAAATTACTAAAACTATTGATATTAAAACTATTATGCTTAGAAATGGGTTGAAAAAATGTGTCACTGTTAGAAATTGGGGCGCCACGGTGGCGTAGTGAGTAGCACGTTCGCCTCACAGCAAGAAGGTCGCTGGTTTGATCCCCGGCTAGGCCAGTTGGCATTTCTGTGTGGAGTTTGCATGTTCTCCCCGTGGTTGCGTGGGTTTCCTCCGGGTGCTCCGGTTTCCCCCACAGTCCAAAGACATGCGGTACAGGTGAATTGGGTAAGCTAAATTGTCCGTAGTGTATGTGTGTGAATGAGAATGTATGAATGTGTTTCCCAGAGATGGGTTGTGGCTGGAAGGGCATCCGCTGCGTAAAACAAATGCTGGATGAGTTGGCGGTTCAATCCGCTGTGGCGACCCCGGATTAATAAAGGGACTAAGCCGAAAAGAAAATGAATGAATGAATGATGTTAGAAATTGGGGAAAAAATATAAACAGGGGGCTAATAATTCTGACTTTAATTTTGCATGCACTTCAATTTTGCCAACATGTGGCATATATATGCAAATTTGCAGCGTATGTATTATCATATATGTGCACATATACTGCATATAGGTTTCATATGTGCGCATAAATCCTCTTATAGGTTCTTTCCATGTGGAATATGCCCCTTTTTAATGTATGAGCTAAAACATGATGTTTTTATGTTTGTCGCTTTAAATGCAAATGGTCATAGCTCAATATCCAGAAGTAGCTTCAAGTGGCCATGCTCAAGCATACTAGCAATATCAAATCAATCAGTCCCTATATCACAAAACATGACAATCTCACACTATGAGTATGTCAGAAGCTTTTCTGCTATATGCAGTATGTCTGAACCAGAATCAATTTCACATTGCTTTCATATGCAGCATGTTAAGGCAACATCTGTGAAAACAGGCAGAGGCAATTGTAGCTTTAGCAACATTAGCCTTTCTGAGAGCCAAGTAACTTGTCAATGGAGACTCCTATGTTAGTAAAACAGTAATGTCAGACCGCTGCTTGGTGCTAATGGGGAGAGATCCTCACTAATGGGCAGGAGTCCCTCTGATGATGTGTATGAGGGGAAAATCTGAAACGACGTGTACTCAGGGACTTTCTTATTCATTTGATTATAAAAAAATGAGGGGGTGTATTTTTACCATTACATGCTGGCTGTTTTCACACACTGCAGCCACACAAATGTGTTCAAACACCAAATAAAAGTGATTTTTGCATAATAGGTCCTCTTTAATCATGACTGTTTTGAATTGCATTTAATTGTTTTGTCCTCCAAAATAAAATAAAAAAAACTTCAGTGCTTTGATCATAAAACTAAGCATTTAAAGAAATAGTTCAACCAAAACTGAAAATTCTGTCATCATTTACTGATCCTTCACTTGTTCAAAATATATTTGAGCATCTTACTTCTGAAGAACAGAAAAGTAGATATCTGGGAAAAACTAAAAACAGGCCACTTCCATTGAGTTTGTTTTACAATAAAAAGTTAATGGCTACCATTGTCCAACATTTTTCTGAATATCTTCTTTTGTGGTCAGTTTGAAAATGAAACTAATAGAAGGTTTGAACCACATGAGGGAGATTAAATAGTGAGTAATCGTTTATTTTAGGGTGAACTATCCCTTTAAGTGTCATTTATTCCCATGACCCATAAAAGCCAAAAAGATCAAATATGATACAAAACCAGATGCATTTTTCAAACTGTATAGAGAATTTTCCAGTTTGTAATTAAAATATATTTAATGTGTTACTATTTACATATTTTGGTATCATTAATATACAAAACATTTATTCAGCAAAAATGCTAATAAATTGTTCAAATATGGCTTAGTTACAACAAAAATATTCTGCTACAATAATATATATATATATATATATATATATATATATATATATATATATATACATACAAAAATATATTTAAAAAGTAATTCTTTTGGATTTCTATTCAAGAAACTTAAATATAATCATTCTTTAAACTTAAAACAGCAAAGCATTTTGCTATACAGCGCAGTTGGGAAACTGACTGTCAACTAGAAGAGGCTGTCAAAGACTGGGAAAGAGTGTGACAGAACAGTTTTACTTCATCTAAAAATCCCCATCACCGACTCATTCACTATAACTTTTGTCATAGAACCTACTGGACCACACTCAGAAGACATTGTAACAATGCCTCCTTTCACCCTCTCTGTGATAAATGTCCTGACCAGGAACTTGGATCTTTTTTTCCAAATGATGTGGGAATGTGAAAAAATACAAAAGTTTTGGAAGGAGGTCTGTGTTATCTTCATTCATTCATTTTCTTTTCGGCTTAGTCCCTTTATTAATCCGGGGTCGCCACAGCGGAATGAACCGCCAACTTATCCAGCACCCGTTTTACGCAGCGGATGCCCTTCCAGCCACAACCCATCCCTGGGAAACACATCCATACATTCCCATTCACACACATACACTATGGACAATTTAGCTTACCCAATTCACCTGTACCGCATGTCTTTGGACTGTGGGGGAAACCGGAGCACCCGGAGGAAACCCACGCAACCACGGGGAGAACATGCAAACTCCACACAGAAATGCCAACTGGCCCAGCCGGGGATCGAACCAGCGACCTTCTTGCTGTGAGGCGAATGTGCTAACCACTCGGCCACCGTGGCGCCCCTGTGTTATCTTATCTAAAATAACTGAAAATCCTGTACCAGTGAGACCTTCTGTTCTATTACTAAGAGTTGATTCTACGTTGAATTTCACTAGGCTACAAAAAGCTGTTGGGCTGGCTATACTTCTGCAAAACAACTACTAGCCCAACATTAGCTGCCTCCACATAATTTGGACACGCACTGTACAAGTGGTTGATACAATTTCAAGACATTATAATGCTGGAATTATCCACAGCTCGAGTGAACCTGGTACAAATGAGTACATAAAGATCTGGCCTTCAGCTGCTGACAAAATCTCCATGTTTATTGCACAAAGCAATGATCAGGATCCAGAATGATTGCCTTTGCATAACTGATACTGATACTGTATTTAGTTTTTTTTGTTAACTCTTACTCATTTGATACCCCAGTTTCAAGAGACCGCAGGGGAGGGGGGTGGGGGTATTTGAGTTGATATATTTCATTATATTGTTTTTTCAGTCTGTATTTTTCTTAACAATTAATTAAAAAAAAAAACTAAAGTATATATTTTTTATCCTATTGTTTGTTTTTTTATAATTATTATTAATTATTATTTCCATGCTATGTATGTATGCTTTTGTGTATATATGAGATTTTACCATCATATTTTAGTGTATAAATATGTTTTCCTGATAATTTCTGGTTTGGTGATTTGCATCAGGGGCGCCACGGTGGCCGAGTGGTTAGCACGTTCGACTCACAGCAAGAAGGTCGCTGGTTCGATCCCCGGCCGGGCCAGTTGGCATTTCTGTGTGGAGTTTGCATGTTCTCCCCGTGGTTGCGTGGGTTTCCTCCGGGTGCTCCGGTTTCCCCCACAGTCCAAAGACATGCGGTACAGGTGAATTGGGTAAGCTAAATTGTCCATAGTGTATGTGTGTGAATGTGTATGTATGGATGTTTCCCAGAGATGGGTTGTGGCTGGAAGGGCATCCGCTGCGTAAAACAAAATGCCGGATAAGTTGGCGGTTCATTCCGCTGTGGCGACCCCGGATTAATAAAGGGACTAAGCCGAAAAGAAAATGAATGAATGAATGATTTGCATCAGTGGGTGATTTTTTATTTTACTATTATTTGATATACCCAGTTTTTGGTCCCACTTTATATTAAGTGTCCTTAACTACTATGTACTTGCATCAAAAAAATAAATACAATGTACTTACTGTGTTCATAATGTATTTGAGAACACTTTTGGTGCTCCTAAGTTGGGATAAGGGTAGGGTTAAGGACAAGTTTTGTGGTATCGGTGAGTTTAAGGGTGGGTTAATGTGTAAGGGATGGTCAACAGTGTATTTACAAATCAGAAATTAATTACAGATGTAATTACATACAGGTATTTAATCAAACATAAGTACAATGTTAAAACATGTATTTACACAATATGTACATTGTAACGAATTATTAATTTCTGTGTAAGTACATATTAGTTATGGACACTTAATATAAAGTGGGACCCAGTTTTTTGCTACCTAGTAGAATCAACTGAGATGTTATAGACTACATAATATAGTTTTATTAACTTGAAACAACAATAATGGAGCTTTGAATAGGTTTTTTGTAGTATATTTTCTTGCCTGTGTCCCACAGATGGACATAAGCATTCGCACATAAACAGAAACATACCAAAGTTCTACATGCACATGCTTTAATTGAAATTAGGGCTTTTGTTAGTGCGTGGACACAGATCAGGGACAGACAGGAGGCATTACTGTGATTAAAAAGATGGATTTGCATCGTAACGGCTCTGATGAGACGTGAACATTCCTGTTACGAGTCGTGATGAACTAGTGCAGAATATTAAATACCAGTGTCTGAGCCAGTGTCCTGTCCAGCTGGGGAATCATCCCACCTAAATGAGGCGCATTTTTAAACACAATTTGCACTATTAATTCTGGGAAGCAGTCACAGGATCTGACAGTTTGTTGCTTTTTTATTATTCAGTCACGCTCATATCTTTTCGAGCCTCTTTGTGGACTATATTATATAGGCATGGTATGAGTACTGGTTTCACGGTTTACCAAGGTTTTGAAAAGTCAAGGTTTTAAAACCACCAAAATTTACAAGATTAAACCAGATTAATAAAGGGACTAAGCCGAAAATGAACGAATGAATGAATGAATGAATGAATGAATAAAAGATTATGGCTAAACTTTTTTAGGTTGCAGTAAGAAAGAAATAGCCTTTGCTTTGAATTTCTCAAGCACAGTCTCTCTCACTTCTCTGATCGACTCTACCTCACTTCACTTCACTGATTGTAGTGGGTTTTTAGCCATATCGTAACTTCACCAAGAATTTTCTAGAGATGTTCAGATTATTTCAGTGTTTCAGCTTCATTGTCCTGCTGCCCAAGTGCTTCAGTCACTTTAGAAAAGTCTATAGATCCATATAGATTGTGTGAACAAATTAATGTTGCTGATGGTAAAACATAAAACCTTATTGTAGTGTTAACATTTTAAACACTTTAAACTTGATGCTAAAGTGCCTACACTTTAAAAAAAATGATATGACAAAAAGTCATGACAACACAAGTGTTTATGGTATTTTAACTTATTTTAACAAGTTTTATTAAGTTCATCAGGTTATTTTAAAAAACTAAAAATTTTAGTTAAAATACTACGGCTAAAACTAAATCAAAATTTGCTGTCAAATATGTGAATATTGTATACATTACATATATGTAAACAACCAAAATGTAAACAACCAATTTTGAAATATATCATTGTAACGCGGGGAAGTGACAATGACAACTGAGGTGTGGATCCACGTGCAGGTTTAATGGAGATGTCAGGTAAGCAATGGTCAACAGGTGCAAACAGATGCATGCAGACAGTCCAGAATCGTAGTCGAGAGCAGGCAAGAAGTCAGAAGGCTGACAGCAGGCAGGGATGAACAGAGGCGGAGGTACAAACATGGGAAACCAAGACAAGGAAACACAGTTTAATGTCACTAGAAGTAAACAAGACTCAGCAACAGTGAAGCTGCTTCCCAAATCGCATACTCATGCACTATTCTATGCCATTTTGAAGTATAAATAGTGTAAGTAGTGCGTTCACACTGAAAACTGCACTTTAATTACCCAAGTGATGCACTGATTCCACCGGTAATATGAAGTGTAAAACGATGGACACTTTACGCACTCGGAAGAGGAAGCGGAAGAGGCGGAAGAGGCAGAGCTATCGAGCGCACATGTTGGATAAAGCAAAATTATCCTACGAGAGTGATTATAGCGCCTACCGATGGTGAATGCGGTTATACTCATGCCAGGTATTATTTGGTATTTTGGTCATTTATTTAATGAATTTGGCAGCCGTCAAACATCATCAGGGAAATGGTTTGAAATTCCGCTTAGTAAAAAAAGCCATTAGTGTTCAATTTGGGACGACACTACATACATATACTATGCTGTTGAGTGTGTAAGTGCACAAGTACATAGTGCATAAGTGCATAGTGTATAGTGTGTCATTTGGGACGCAGCTTGAGTGTTTCTGTGTGGCTTAAATAGTGTGTGTAATCAGGCCTTGACGATTCTCAGGTGATGTGTGCGCAATCAGCGGTGACTTGGAGCAGGAGTGTGTGTGTGTGTGTTGCATGAGTGAAGATGTGTTGTAGTCCATAAACAGGCGGATTTGTAGTTCTTGTCTGATAGTCGTGTTTACCAGCGATCTCTGGAAGTTAAATCGCTGGACAATCATGCATATATGACATTATATATTTGTGAAATACAAATATAAGCTTTTATGTCATATATGTAATTTGCATATATTTCCATAGATCGGATTTCTATACGAGTTTCCAAATGAATTGATACCAAATCAAATTTAAGCATGAAATCTATGTCAATTCCAAGCCATCAGTAGTACTTCTCAGTAAAGTGTCTGTTATCTAACACACCTGATTGATTTCACCGCTTCATTAGTGGAGTGCTCCATGACCTGAATTGGGTGTGTCAGATTTTTTAGACACCTGAAATGTGCAGGATTGTCAAAGTCTCAATTTGCGGGGGCCGCAGCACATAATCGGTGTTAAATGAAGTCCTTGCCTCCCCCCTCCCGATCTCTGTATCTCTCCTCCTGTGCTTAACTTCATTTGACTAAAACCCCTCTTATCCTAGCAGATAATCTGTCAAATGGTTCGTTCATTCATCCATCTACCTGTTGTTCGCACACCCCTACGGCTCTCCCACATGCCGAGACCTCGCCTGCCTTCTGCGCATTAGCTGACGAGACACAAACGCTGCTCCACTTTCTCTGCTATAAAAAGAGTCGGTGTCGATGTGGGTTTATCAGTCACTGGGTGAACCGTTTTTAGGGCCGAGCGACCAATCATGATGAAACCAACAGCAGGCGTCGACATTCGCTCCAGACAAATGATGTAATAGCGCAGATAATTCACTAGCACATTTTGTTGTCAAAGTTAGAGTGCTCTTTGGACGTGGGAGCTAGCATGCTAACACTCATTTAAACCAATGTATGAATAACTTGGCTTTTGTTTTTGTTACACTACAAAAAAAATGCTTTCTTACTTAGAAGTTACGATGTCATATGTTAAACTTTAGTTGATGTGTAATGTAGCTGTGTGAACATAAACAACATCTCTGAATGTAAGACGCTCAAAGTTCAATGCAAAGGGAGTACTACAGAAATTTGGGTACTACAGAAAAATACATCCTGGTTAATGATGTCATAAACACAGACACTACACACACACCGTGGGTTATTAAACTCGAGAGCGGAGCTGTTGATATCATGACTGAATGTAAACGAAGTATAATCTGGAGTTATCAAAAACGTAATCAGCTAAAGGAATTTTTTTTTACATTCTGTCTAACAGAATGTTAACATTGTGTTCCTTCACAAAAACCTGGAAACTGATTAAAATCAGAAAGCACAAATGAATATTGCAACTTAAATTTAAAATTCAATCCAAAGTTCTGCTGCTTTGACCTTTAAATGAGATGAAGAAATTCAGTTGTGCAGTGTATTATTTTTCATTATATATGGTGCTATTTAGCCAATTATAGTTCTGTAATTTTAATAAATGTAAAAAAGAATCATGTGTTTTATTTAATAATAATAATAATAATAATAATAATAATAAAAATAAAGGTGATGAACATTTTTTTAAAAATCACTATAAAATATTTAATTTAAGTATCGATATCAATGATACTTGTCTTGAAATACTTGGTATCGGATCGGAAACAAAAATATTGGTATCGCCCATCCCTAATATTGAGCCGATCTGCGAATTTCAGCACATTATGTTAGCTGACCAATCAGAGCCTCTTGAGGGAGGGCTGTTAGAGCAACTAGGAAATATGACAGTTGTTTTTATGTTAACTGAGTAGCTGTATATAATTAAAGTAATATATATGAAAAAATAACATGATTTTTTTACAGATGAAGCATGAGCACAGATTGCTTTTCACCCGGTAAACACAATCAAGCTTTAAAAATACACTCTGGACCACTTCTTTAACAAAAAATTGTTAAATCAAGAAGTATTTTCTAGGTACACGAGCTGTCACTGGGGTGGTACCTTTTCAAAAGGTATAAATTTGTAACTAAAAGGTCCCTATTATTGCCTCAAGGGTACATTTTAGTACCTAAAAAGTACAAAAGTGTTCCTCTTAAAATGTTTAGGTACTAATATATACTCTTGAGGTACCAATATGGACCCTTTAAGTACAAATGTGTACCTTTTGAAAAGGTACCACCCCAGTGACAGCTCGCGTACCTTTATTTCTGAATGTGTAGACAAGAAAAGTGTCTTGTTTTCTGAAAAAAGAGGTTTTGTCTTGTTTCTAATCTAAAGATCTAAACATTCTTAAATCAAAAAGCATTTATTAGACAAGTAAAAAATGTATGTAAGTAAGTAATATAATGTGTATTAGGTTACTTTTACGTTAATTTTGAGTTACTTTTCATTCCTGGCTGAGGCTTGATCTCTTTCAGAACTTTTTTCTTTCTTTTTTTAATAGAGGAACTCTGCAATTAACAATGCAGTGTACAGTATAACCTTCATTTACCTTCAAAAACACATCAAAAAATAATATTTTAGGTTAATGTTATCTGAGAACTTCCTGACCACAGAGCTATACATGCCATATATACAGATTATTGAAAGTTTAAAGCAATGTGTTTGCTACTTCTGTACTGTTTGTCTTAAGTAAAATCATTGTCCATTGAGACTATAATTGCCTTTTCCTTTTCTTTGATGCTTTTTAAAATAATGAACACATTATCTCATTGAATGCGTGATTAATTGTGACCTTCAACCTAATATATAATTTTGGGTTAGCAGGTTGTTGGGATAATATCGGGAAAGATTTTTTTAAAATCATAACAAAGAAAATCAAGGTTATTTCAACAGATTTCTTAACTTTTCTAGAGTTAAAACATTGGTGTTGTGTTCCTTTAAATGTACATAATAAAAAAAAAACATATATGTACTGTATATATATTTTCATTCTTAAAAAATGTCATCAGTAGTTTATTTTTTAGCCTTTGCAGAAGCAGGTGGACCACAGGATTTTAACTGTGAATTCTCCTCTCGTTTCTTCTTCCAGATACCGCAGATCAGTTACGCCTCCACAGCACCAGAGCTGAGCGACAACAACCGCTACGACTTCTTCTCTCGTGTGGTTCCGCCAGACTCATACCAGGCCCAGGCCATGGTGGACATTGTGAAAGCGATGGGCTGGAACTACGTGTCCACTTTAGCATCCGAGGGAAATTATGGTGAAAGCGGAGTAGATGCCTTTGTCCAGATCTCTCGAGAGACAGGTACAGTATTTCCATACAGTGTTTCCCTTTAGGTTTACAATTTTAGGTGGGGGGAAGGGGGTCTTGCTACCTAAAATGACAGATTTATGCCATCTTTTCTCAAAATTAATTAATAAAAACGAATTATATGTATTTTATCCTGTACTTATGGAAATTAAATTCCTTTACATTCATTCATCAAATTCCTATATGTAAAACTGAGCTGCTGTTTGTTCTGTATTTTCACTATAAATCAGATGGGCCATCAAAAGTCTGATGATATCAAGAAGCTTAAAATGCTAAAAAATATAGATTTATATAAATCAGAGCACACCCTTTTCTGTCATACACCAGATTAAAATTAAACAAATAGGTGAAAAGTCTTTGTGCTGTTTGATGGCTTTTGAACACACTGATGAAAATGATATGTGTGTATGTGTGTGTGTGTGTGTGTGTGTGTGTGTGTGTGTGTGTGTGTGTGTCTGTGTATGTGTGTGTGTGTGTGTGTGTGTGTGTGAGAGAGAGAGAGAGAGAGAGAGAAATGCATGCTTATGACGACAGATGTGCATCTGTTAGAAGATTTGCGATTGATGCCTAGTTCAAACAGGCTTTGGCTAAATGTGTGTTGTGATAACATCACAATGTGGGTTACACACTGGACGAAAAGCACAGCACTGCATCTAATAGTCAGGCTTATTTACGTTTGCCTGGCCCTGCTGAAATGTTTTTGACGCAACATTTTGCATGCCATTTTTATTCATTTATTCATTCATTATTTTATTCGACATACCATGGCGCATTTGCTATTTACATGGTAGACATTGTAAATGGGAAAACTGGACGCTTCACTAGTGAGAAAACAGTTAAACAGACCATCTGCAGCGCGAGGATAAAGAACGAGTCTCCTCCATTCGGCCTCTTTACATTCTCTTTACCTTACTTTCACTCTTTACTTTCGTGGATAAGGAAACAGTGTTGTAAGCACTCCACTGAAGACATCCATTAGCTTACATATTTAATTTAGTTTGTTAAGCGCAAAGATTTGGGTAACACTTTATTTCGAGGGTCCATTTGAGTAATAGTATACTGTCTACTTCATATCTGTTGATACTGACATTCAACAGACATTTAACTGACTATAAGAAACTTAGCAAGTACATGTCAACTTACACTAACCCCAACCCTAACCCCAACCTAACAGTCTACTTGTAATCTAATGAGAATTAGTTGCAATGTAGCTTAAACTTAACAAACGGACCATCAAAATAAAGTGTGACCAAGATGTGTTTCAAAACTATTTCTAAATTCAATTCTAATTTCCAGCAAACGAATAAATAAACAATAATAACAAAGTGTGGTCAAACAACTGACTTATTTCCAAACATGCGTCCTATTCTTATGCCCCATATGGTGATGCAGACATCTCCAAAACCCCACAGATGGACAAATTTAAACGTATTTTTATTAAAACAAATATAAATATGCATACAATAAATAAAACTGCTAATAATAATAACAACATTATAATAAAAATGCAAACTGTCATGAATAAACCTGAAAAAAGCTCCCCGACATGAAGAAGGCATGGAGGCAGTGGTTTTTATATATATGTAGAAAACAATATTTTTTGTTACAATTTAATCCTTAAATTTTTTAAAATGTAAGGATATTATTAAGCGTTTGAACGTGCATAGGCGCATAACTAATACTCTCTGCACTGGACTTTAGACCAGCTTTTAGTTGGTCAATTGCGTGGTCTATTTCAGTTTGTCAAAATAGCAACGCACCAACAACGCGCCTTAACACACCTTCTTTCTAGACTAGCACACCCATGAGTCCAGGCGCAAATGAATTTACTATTTAAACAACGTGGCACAAAACGTGAAAGTTATGCCAAGTGCAGACTGCATGATTTTAGCCCAGATTTTGACTTGCCGACAGGTTTTGGTAAAAAAACTGTGCAGTTTCCTCACTCGAAGCAACTGTACCTGGAAACGAAACTAGAGCGATGCTCGTGCACCCACAGTCCTTCGCTTTAACCATTCTTTGAACAGATTATCATTTGGCCTAGCATTAACAGTGTGCGCGGCATCATCCTTTCATTATTTTTTTTGTTAATATAGTTTAATAATCGTCCTTTACAATAATATTGCTTTATATGTTATTGTATGCTTAGTTAACTGGTGATCTGGGATCTTGAGCCAGAACAGACCACTGCATAGTTTCAGATGCGTGAGAATATATTTATATTTTTAAATGTCAATTTTTTTGTTAAATAAAAAGTGTTTGTATACAGCAGTATTTCTTGTTTTGACACATTATTTAAAATTTGTGGCAAGGAAATAATTAATTTGATGTGGCCAGAGGAAAAAAAAAAGAATTCTTATTGTGTTGAGCCCTGAAATACGGAAGTCCTAAGAGGCCATGTATTAAAATATTTGTTCTCTCTTGTTATGTCGTGATCACAACTTAATTATCTCGAGATCTCAACATAACAACTCGTTTTCTCGTGATCTCGACATAACAACTCGTTTTCTCGTGATCTCGACATAACAAAAAGTTGTTTTCTCGTGATAACGACATAATTTTCTCGTGATCTCGATATAACAAAAAGTTTTGTTATGTCGTGATCACGACTTATTTTTTGTTTTTATTTATTTATGTATTTATTGTTATTATTATTATTAATAATAATAATAATAATAATAATAATAATAATAATAATAATAATAATAATAATAATAATA
>CAIGQQ010035257.1:9035588-9060239 GCA_903798035.1 Danio albolineatus | reverse complement strand
ATATATATATATATATATATATATATGTTGTTTGTTTTATATTTTATTTTCTGTATTTTTATTTTATTTTTTATTTTATATTTTATTCCATATATTTTATTTTATTTTATTTATTTTATATTTTATACCATATTTTTATTTTATTATATTTATTTTGTTATATATTTTATTCAATTAATACTATTATTTTTTAATTTTGTTTTGTTTTGTTTGTTTTATATTTTATTTCATTTATTTTATAGTTTATACCATATTTTTTTAATTTAATTTAATTTAATTTTATTTTATTTAATTTTATTTTATTTTATTTTATTTTTGAGAGTGCATTGATATGGTTCAAATAAATCCTATTACCTATCTGACTTTTATCATTTTCTAGTTGTAAATGAATTAGTATCAGATACTCCACTAGGCTCAGTTCTTTTAAATTGAAGTATGATCAAATTATAGTCTATCAACATTGCAGTGGCTCCTCATTAAACATATAGCATTTTAAATTCTTTTGATTACTTAAGAAGCCCTGAAGGCTACCCATTTGAGTAGCTGCTTTTGTATTACAGTCATTTAAGGAAGTTTTTAGTGAAAATTCTGGCCAATGCAAAATCTCTGAGATATCAAAATTGACTCTTGCTGTCATGCATTTGACTGGCAAACATAACAGACATTATATTTTATTATTTTATTTTATTTTTGTTTAAAAAAAATGTGTTAAAATTTTATACAAATTTTATTTTTAAGTTTTTTTAAGTCAGTGCTGAAAACTTGCCTCCTGCATATTTTTTAATTAAAATTGATTTAATTTAATTTAATTTAATTTAATTTAATCTTTACTTCTTTTACTTTAATCTTTGTCAGGTGCCTGGGAGAAATTTGCTTGTTTTTTTTTATTTCTTTTATTTTAATTACTAATTACTATACACATTTATTTTTCGTAAAGTGCCCGAAAACTTGCCTTCTACATTTTTATTTTATTTTATTTTATTTTATTTTATTTTATTTTATTTTATTTTATTTTATTTTATTTTATTTTATTTTATTTTATTTTATATATATATTTTTTTTTTATTAATTTTTATTTATTTATATTTTTACAGTGAAAGAATGTCAGCATGAAGCGATATCAGCAACCCACTGCACTTTTCATGGTTTGACAGGATGTCTGAGGAAAGGCGTGAACATATATAAGAACTTGACGATGTCAGCTGAAAAGAGTTTATCAAAAACAAACATGTCAAACTTTTTATTTTCTTCTAGGATAACATGTGATGCAGATTTCCTCACACTACATCACTAAAGGAGTGTTAAATATGTCATGTTGTAATGTTGCGCTTTTATATGTACAATCTGGCAATTTGGTCTTTAACAGATGCATAATGGGGCAGTGTTTTTTCCGTCATTTTTTTTAATGATTCTGTCTGGAACAAACTGTTCGTTCCATCTGCCGCCGTGGAGCAGACTAATGTTGTCACTGATTTGATAATGGCTGACTTGTAACAGGGACACATGTGGATTATTTGATATGATTGAACTAACTTCTAGTATTTGCGACATTTTAGGGGAGATTTGTAAATTAAGCCAGATATTAAATGCAAAGTACATGCAATCAGAGGAACCGTCCTTTGATGTGGCGATAAGACTTTTGATATGCAATGCATCACACATGCTTCTGTATGCATGTAAATGGAGTTGGCTGCTGACCAACCAAATAGAGGGAACAATGGCCACAGTCTCAGGCCAGAAATATACTCGGCACAATTACACAAGCACCGCATGATTTGCCAGTGCATTATTAACTGAGTGCTATTAACCTTTTGCCATTAAACCAAATGTAATTATTCAGGTAGATAGCTATTTTAAAAAGTTAAGTTTAACAAACTTGCTGAGAGAGATTCTCTTTAGACTATTATTATTGCAGTAGCTGACTCTAAAGAATGGCATAGAAGGCTGCATCTGAAATAGCATACTTCCATGCTATATAGTATGCTAAAAACAGTATGCGAGGTGAGTAGTATGTCCGAATTCATAGAATTCGATAATCAGTATGTGAGAAGTACCCAGATGACCTACCTTTTTTGGTAAGATTCTGTAGTCTGGATCCGAAGGATGCTACGATATCCCTTAGGGCCAGACGGAATCAGCGGACATTTTTTGCTATTTCTGCACAAAATTTTGTAAAAAATCTGCGGATTTATGTGAAATGATTTTGGGTATATCATTCATTCATTCATTCATTTTAATAATCTTAATTCTGCTTTGTCTCTTTATAAATCTGGGGAATGAACCGCCAACTTATCCAGCATGTTTTACGCAGCGGATTCCCTTCCAGCCGCAACCCATCTCTGGGAAACATACATACACACTCAATCACACTCATACACTACGGACAATTTTAGCCTTCCCAATTCACCTATACCGCATATCTTTCGACTTGTGGGGGAAACCGGAGCACCCGGAGGAAACCCGCGGAACCACGGGGAGAACATGCAAACTCCACACAGAAATGTCAACTGACCCTGGTCGAACCAGCGACCTTCTTGTTGTGAGGCAAACGTGCTACTCACTACGCCACCGTGGCGCCCCCAGTAGTTTTACAGAATTAATTAAATAAATATAAATTTACACACATTTACACAAGTAAATAAACAGAATCAATTCTGCGTGCACAGATTCCGTGTGGGCCTACCCATGATTCAGCGCAAGAAATTTCATGAATAGCAGTTATGCAACTAATGAGGGTATGTGATGATGACAAAATAGTGGATGTAGTCCATCTGAGTTCATTTCATACCACTGAAGTATGATTACATACTACCGAAGATTTATGATAATGCACACTTTAGCACCCCATGTGGCAATACTGAGAATGACATTTGTAATCACATTGTATTTTACAAGACTTGATGATTTTTTATTCGATGTTTGACGTAATCTCAACTGAAACATAATGAGAGGGCGGGACACAGAGTAGCTCCTCCCCAGAGGGGAAGCAGAGATTCAGTTTATTAGTCAAAAATAAGGTTATTAGATGTACAGTTGAAGTCAGAATAAAAAAAATATATATATTTCCTAAGTGATGATTAACAGAGCAAGGAAAGTTTCACAGTATTTTTTTTAATTTTGAATATTTTGAGAACCATTTTAAGGTCAATATTATTAGCCCCTTTAAGCTATTTTTTTTAAATAGTCTACAGAACAAACAATCATTATACAATAACTTGCCTAATTACCCTAACCTGCCCAGTTAACCTAATTAACCTAGTTAAGCTTTTAAATGTCACTTTAAGGTGAATACTAGTATCTTGAAAAATATCTAGTAAAATATTCTTTACTGTCATCATGGCAAAGATGAAATAAATCAGTGATTAGAAATGAGTTATTAAAACTATTATGTTTAGAAATGTGTTGAAAAAATCTCTCTGTTTAACAGAAATTGTGTAAAAAAATAACGAGGGCTAATTATTCAGGGGGGCTATTGTGATGCATCATTTCTGCATTTATTTTTATCACACATAAATTCTATTACACAAATGCTTTTACACACATGTTTAACCTTAGACTGTTTTTGCACGTTTACTTGAAGCGTCCTTGTATAGCCTGTATGTGGCTGTGGGGTTCCAGCTGTTATGAATTACAGCGATTTTACTGTCTTTTCTTTATTACAAACAGAGAATGTTTTAGAAATGTTTTAAACTTGTAAAACCCATTCTTGAGGTGAAGCTGATCACAGAGAGCTGGAACAGATCTTTTAATCCCAGTTGCTTTGCAAATTCTGGTTTTTGGATATGATTATGCGCATGACTACAGAAACATGTTAATACAGGCCTGTCAATCAATTTGGTGGGCAGGGAAAACCACACTGCTATGTCACGTTGTGGTGGGCCTCAAAAACCTAACCGTAAGCCTAAACTGCACATAAATGGTAAACATATCCCTTAATTCTGATTGACTGATTGGAATGTTGTTCCAGGATCAACATAGATGTTAATCCAGGAAAATGTCCTACTTGGTGAAATCAGGTTAGCGTGCCTTTCCAGCCACAACCCAGTACTGGGAAACACACATAAACTTACTCTTTATCACCCATAAACTCTCACATTCACACACACTCATACATTACAGCCAATTTTGTTCACCCAATTTAGCTATAGCGCACCTATAGTGGGGGAAACTGTGGGGGAAACTGGAGCACCCGGAGGAAACCCATCCCAACACGGGGAGACCAAGCAAACTCCACACAGAAATGCCAACTGGCCCAGTCGGGACTTGAACCAGCAACCTTCTTGCTATGAAGAGACAGTGCTAACCACTGAATCACCGTGCCGCCCTTATAGTACTATAAATGGAAACCAAAACTGTAATAGTTTAAGTTAACTGCTTATAACCTTGCATGTTATTCTTATTCTGCATAGCCATACCCAACATCAGTCATACAGGAATGACAAGAGGGTTAGATAATGGCCGTACTTTCATTTTTTGTTCACTTTACGACCCCAGGGTGTTCAAAGTATTTTGATCCTTCATTTTAAATCATAATCGGACATCCAACAATATATATCTGTGATTTTAAGACATCACCCTTCACCCAAGAAGCACTAAAGCCGCCTGAGAAAGGTCAAAGCGAGTGTCAAATCCCGAATAAGCCGTCATTATCATGTAATCTCAGAGCTTAGATGACCTTTTCATATGTGATAAGAGCACACACGGTATTCAGGACTCCTCAGTCACCATTTTACTCTTTTCCCCAGTTGACCTTACGGATTCAGAAGCAGCAAACAAAACTTTGCTATCACCATCAACACTCACAAGGGATGGTTTGCCGCTCTGTGTTTGAGTGTCACAGTCTCTAATCCATATGGCTCACCGCTGATGCTTTCTGACAGGCCTATGAGGTGAAGAATATCAGCGCAGATGACGCTTCCCCTTCATTAATGCACTTCTGTGAACACAGGCTGTCGGTCACACTGCCTGAATTGTCAACCACGCTTTCAGTGCAGAAAGCACAAGCATAACTGAATAGCTTAATTCATAATAACTTGGTTAAGTGCCACTCTAACAATTTGATATTTGAATTTCATGAAGCGCCTCTCGTTTAGAGACTTACGTGTTGTATTAATGGGATAGTTCACTCAAATATGAAAGTTTGCCGTTCATTTACTCACCCTCAGGGCATTTAAGGTGTACTTAAAGAAGATTTTTAGCTGATACTGTGATCCTTATGCAAGTCAATTGTAAATAAAAATATAAAAAAGAAAACACTGGCAAAACATAATGATTAAAATGGCTCATGATGATTAGTTTAGGTCTTATGATGTGAAGCGATCGGTCTGTGCAAGAAACTGAATATCATTTACAGTATATTTTCCTTTAGCCTTGGCAAAAAGTCTTTAAATAAATCTCCAGATGATGCCATCTTTGAATCATAATACAAAACTGACAAATTCAATTGTAATATTATCAAATTGTAGTCATTTTGATAATAAAAAAGTAGCACTTGCCCAACAAGATTGCAATGCCTGCAAAGCTGAATACATTCTTAAATAAACACAAAATATTTATTCATTCGTTTATTTTCCTTCGGCTTAGTCCCTTATATTAGGGGTCCCACAGCGGAATGAACCGCCAACTGATCCAGCATATGTTTTACACAGCAGATGCCCTTCCAGCTCTAACCTACAGTGCTGGGTAAACATAATATTTATACTGTATATATTATATTTTAGCTGTAGATTAACGATATTATGCATTGATTATTGATATTATTATATTGATATTGGGCGCCACGGTGAGTGGCACGTTCGCCTCACAGCAAGAAGGTTGCTGGTTCGAGCCTCGGCTGGGTCAGTTGGCATTTTTGTGTGGAGTTGACATGTTCTCCCCGTGGTTGCGTGGGTTTCCTCCGGGTGCTCCGGTTTCCCCCGCAAGTCCAAAGACATGTGGTATACTGTAGGTGAATTGGATAGGCTAAATTTTCCGTATTGTATGGGTGTGAATGTGTGTGTATGGATGTTTCCCAGAAATGGGTTGCAGCTGGAAGGACATCCCCTGTGTAAAACATGTGCTGGATAAGTTGGCGGTTCATTCTGCTGTAGTGACCCCAGATTAATAAAGGGACTAAGTAGAAAAGAAAATGAATGAATATTGATATTATTGATTCATTGTGGTAACACTTTACAATAACAGTACATTAATAATATGTAAACAAAACATTACTTTATTATGAATTAATGATGAGTTAATGCACGCACTAGTCATGAATTTAACTTTAACTACAACATGAGTCACATGAGTTCATGTGTGAGTAACGGCTACCTTAATTACTTGTCAGTGTATGTTGGTAATTAATGTATTAATTAACATTAAGCTTAAGCTTAATGGAACCAACATTAGCTCATGAGCTGTTGATGCATATTATTGTCATGACTTTACTTGTAGGGGCACATCCCCATTAACTCATCTTAAACAACTCATGAACTCATGTTTAAACTGTTGATGTTTACAGTATGTCGACAGAACACTTTTCCATTGTTATTCTGTGTAAACGCACTAGACGGAGGAGTTCATGCGAAGATAAGAATGGGTTAAAGATGACGTGCCCCTCTAAGTAAAGTCATGATTTAATTATACATTAACATATCATGAGTTCATGATGGTTAAATTAAACAGAAACAAATGTGGTAATTAATATATTAATAAACAAACAATCATGTACTAAAAAAGTAATTGTATGTTTCTAGGTGGCTCAATGGTTAGCACTGTCACCCCACAGCAAGAAGGTCGCTGGTTTGAGTCTCAGAGTGGCCAGTTGGCATTTCTGTGTAGAGTTTGAATGTTCTCCGTGCTCCGGTTTCCCCCACAGTCCATAGACATGCGCTATAGGTGAATTGGATAAACTAAATTGGCTATAATGTATGAGTGTGTGTGAATGGGAGTGTGTATGGGTGTTTCCCAGTACTGGGTTGCGGTTGGAAGGGCATCCGCTGCGTAAAACATATGTTGGAGTAGTTGATGGTTCATTCCGCTGTGGCGACCCCTGATAAATTCTTGAAAATTAATGAATCAATGTACATTTGTTTGAGCATAAAACTTTAATTATGTTTTTTGTAATTATGGTTTTTTTTTTGTCCAGGCAGGTCTTGGAGGCCGCGAGGAGGTCCAATCTAACCGGTCATTTTAAGTTTGTGGGATCGGACAGCTGGGGTGCCAAGAGCTCTCCGATCCTGGACCAGGAGGACGTGGCCGAGGGCGCCGTCACCATCCTGCCCAAAAGAGCGTCTATTGATGGTATTTGAAATATAATATGCATCCTTTGAGTCAGCATGAAATAAATATGGGTTATTGATTTAGTCATGAACGATTCCGCAATGCATTATTTATTTTTTGTATTAGAAAGTGGAATCTTAATGCTCTTCCATATGATTAGTTGACGTGTGTGTGTTGTATGTGCTGCAGTTAAACCATTTGCATTTAGATCTACTTCAAAATATTCAACACACAGCTTTCAGCATCTAGTCAGCACAGATAAAATGAAGTACTGTCTTTGCTTTCTTGTTTGTTCGATAACTCACTCAGGAATTTGTCACAGTATTGTAGTATAGTTGGATTGTCACTAAGAAAAGTATGTCATGTTTTGATAATGTTACCAGTTAAATATGAATATGAATTCACACTTTTATTTTTGTGGTTATTCATATATTTATATACCATAACATACAATCCATATCAACATTTATACAGTTGAGGTCACAAATAATAGCCCTCCTGTGATTTTTTTATTTTTATTTTTCAAATATTTCCCAAATGATGTTGAACAGAGCAAGGAATTTTTCCTGTAATATTTTTTCTTCTGAAGAAAGTCTTATTTGTTTTATTTCGGCCAGAATAAAACTAATTTGAAAAATGTTTAGACCATTTTAAGGTCAATATTATTAGCCCTCTTAAGCAATTTGTTTCTTAGTGTAACGTGATAGTGACGCTGGCAATAGAGTGAGGATCCTTATGCAGGTCTTTATTGAACAGGATTGTCTGGCAAGCAGCGGTCAATACAGAAACAAAGAGATGTGTAGGGATGTGTAAGAACTGACGTTCGACACAGTGTCGAGATCCCGAAGCGCAAGTGTTTCGAAACACTGCACCGAAGCATGATTCGAAACACCCAGGTCACGTGACTAAAGTTCAATTCAATTCAATTGACCTTTATATGTATAGCACTTTTACAATGTAGATTGTGTCAAAGCAGCTTCACATA
Source organism: Danio albolineatus (assembly GCA_903798035.1). Lineage (NCBI taxonomy): Eukaryota > Metazoa > Chordata > Actinopteri > Cypriniformes > Danionidae > Danio > Danio albolineatus. The sequence goes on along the minus strand of CAIGQQ010035257.1, from coordinate 9,051,994 downwards.
GAAGGTTATAGTAAATTGAAAATGTCAGTTTAGTTATTAATGTTTGAGTTCAGTTCAGTTCAGTGTTGTTTAACATTCACTACTTAGAGTCCAAACACAGAAGAGTAATCCATCGGTGCGCAGCTCTAGCTGCAGTCTAGGCGCCGGAGGTTGGAGAACTCGAGGCTCGTCTGTCCTTGGAGGATCACAGGAATCCGTCTCTTGCTTGCTGCTCCACCAAGCACCTGCTCAGGATGCAGCGAAGTCCAGGATTATGGAGTCTTGGAATCGTCTCGTCACGGGTCTCGGATCGCATCCGTGCACTGCATAGTCTCTGGGGGCCTTGGGATGGGTATCCCCAGGTGGAAATAGAGAACAAAGAGAATAATTAGTGTAGCTGCTGTTCATAATGTATATAAACGAGATGCGTGGAACACATTCATGCATCATACCGCTAAGTGATGTATTGAGTGTATGCTTTACTAAAAAGATAGGTCTAGTTTTGAACTGTGAGAGTTTTAAAGTGTTTTGAAACACTTAAAACATTCAGTATGGAGGCATGTGAGAGATCTGCAGTGGATAGCAACATCAACAGCTTAAGGTATCAAGACATTTGTTCTGCCCATTATATTACAAACCACAGGAGAGGGCAAATTCTTCAGCAGGATAGCGCTCCTTCTCATACTTCAGCCTTCACATCAAAGTTCATGAAAGCAAAGAAGGTCAGGGTGCTCCAGGATTGGCCAGCCCAGTCACCAGACATGAACATTTTTAGGGATGTCTGGGGTAAGATGAAGGCGGAGGCATTGAAGATGAATCCAAAGAATCTTGATGAACTCTGGGAGTCCTGCAAGAATGCTTTCTTTGTCATTCCAGATGACTTTATTAATAAGTTATTTGAGTCATTGCAGAGATGTATGGATGCAGTTCTCCAAGCTCTTCTTCCACTGCTACATGACTTTATATTCTATACTGTACATCATTTCTGTTAAGTGACAAGACTTTGTCTAAGCAAAGCCAGACCTTACTGTCCTGATTAAATAAGCAAATATCAAAGCATGATCATATTTTATTTTGGTAAAATAAGCGTAATCTAGAGGCGTTTGCCTTAAGCCACTTCTGATACCAAATGATCAACTAATGATCAATGGTCAAGTTATTATTTGTTGTTCCTAAAACTTGAATAGGCGACAAGACTTTTTCAGGCAGCGTTAAAAGCTTAGAGTTTGTAAGTAAAGTCAATTAATCGCTTTTTACAGCGCATTTATAACATGCATTGACTACAAACATATAATTGGTCATTTTTTTCTTTACAATCAGGGTTTGACCAGTACTTCACCACTCGATCTCTGGAGAACAACCGCAGGAATATCTGGTTTGCTGAATTCTGGGAGGACGATTTCAGGTGTAAATTGACACGTCCAGGCATCAAGATCGACCCAGAAAAGAAGAAATGCACAGGTGAGAGCTGCTGATAGCCGTTTGCAAGTGAACTGATGTGTGGAGCAATGACAGGTGACCTTAAAAAGTCTTAAAAAAATGTGTCTTCTGTTTTACTTACCCTTCAGCTCTTTTTATCACTTGCACATCTCACCGTGTTTAGATATTTATTTCATTATTTATTTGACAGCGCCAATGGACAGTCAGAAAGCTGCTCTAGAAGTTTTGGCTAGCGTATACCACAATAAATTATATAAAAATATTTTTTTTCAGTGATTGTTTTTAGATTTCCAATTCCTTTGAGAAAAACGATCAGGAATAGCAAACGGTAGTAAACAGTTAAGCTACTTGCTCTACAAACTACTTCTTGTGTTTATGGCTATACATACAATTTTTAATAATGTAATAATATCATTTTAAAAATCAGTTCGCAACATCAAGCACGGAGTGGTCCTTTGAGTGCACTGAATAGTGAAAAGTGTACGGAACAAGGTTAGTCTACGTTACTGGGAAACACCCATACACACTTATTGACACAGACTCATACACTACAGCCAATTTAGTTTATTCAATTCACCTATAGCGCATATACAGTATTTGGACTGTGGGAGAAACTGGAGCACCCAGAAGAAACATGCAAAGAGAAGGAGAACATGCAAACTCCACACAGTAATGCTAATCAGAATCAGAATCAGAATCAGTTTTATTGCCAAGTGTGCTTCACACACACAAGGAATTTGCTTTGGCTACAGAAGCTTCCAGTGTACATAAAGTGACAAGTGACAACACAGAATAAATATTATAAAAGAAGACAATAGACATTAAACAGAGATGCAGTCCAACGATCTGGATGTTGAAATGTATGTACAGATTTGTTATAAATATACAGGTTATAAGGTGCTGTGTGCAAAAGAGTAAGTATTGCATTATATATTGTTATAAGGTGCTGTGTACAAATGCGTAAGGAAAAGTATTGCATTGTATATTATTATAAGGTGCTGTGTACAAGTGCGTGTGAGAAAGTATTGCACATTTATTGATGATAGGAGAAATATTAACTGTTCATGAGGTAGATGGCCTGAGGAAAGAAACTTTTCCTGTGTCTGGCAGTTTTTGTGCCCGGTGCTCTGTAGCGCCGGCCAGATGGTAACAGTTCAAACAGGAAGTGTGTTGGGTGCGAGGCGTCCAGGGTGATTTTGCGAGCCCTTTTACTCACTGTGGAAGAGTACAGTTCTTGAATTGTAGGAAGGGTAGTGCCAGTGATTCGTTCAGCAATCCGGACTATTCGCTGTAGTCTACAGAGGTCAGATTTGGCTGCTGAGGCGAACCAGACGGTGATTGAAGTGCAGAGGATGGACTGGATGACAGCTGAGTAGAACTGCACGAGCAGCTCCTGTGGCAGGTTGAACTTCCTCAGCTGACGGAGGAAGTACAGTCTCTGCTGGGCTTTCTTTACAATAGAGTCTATGTGAGTGTCCCACTTCAGATCCTGAGAGATGGTGGTGCCCAGGAACCTGAATGACTCCACTGCAGCCACAGTGCTGTCCATGATGGTGAGCGGGGGGAGTGCAGGGGGGTTTCTCCTGAAGTCCACTATCATCTCCACCGTTTTGAGCGTGTTCAGCTCCAGATTGTTGTAACTGCACCATAAAGCTAGCCGCTCCACCTCTTGTCTGTATGCAGACTCGTCACCGTTCCGGATGAGGCCGATAACAGTAGTGTCGTCCGCAAACTTTAGGAGCTTGACGGAGGGATCTTTTGCGGTGCAGTCGTTGGTGTACAGGGAGAAGAGCAGTGGGGAGAGAACACATCCTTGGGGGGCACCAGTACTGATGGTGCGGCTGTCAGACGTGATTTTGCCCATTCTGACTAGCTGTTGTCTATCTGTCAGAAAGCTGGTGATCCACTGACAGACAGAGCTAGGAACAGAGAGCTGGGTCAGTTTGTGCTCGAGCAGTGATGGGACGATGGTGTTGAAGGCAGAGCTGAAGTCCACAAACAAAATCCTTGCATAGTTCCCTGGTTTGTCCAGATGTTGTAGGGTATAATGCAGTCCCATGTTGACTGCATCATCCACAGACCGGTTTGCTCTGTAGGCAAACTGCAGGGGGTCCAGCAAAGGTCCGGTGATGTCTTTCAGATATGCTAGAACCAGTCTTTCAAATGACTTCATGACCACAGATGTTAAGGCGACAGGTCTGTAGTCGTTGAGCCCGGTGATCTTTTGTTTCTTCTGGATTGGGATGATGGTGGAGCATTTGAAGCAGGCTGGAACTATGCGCTGTTCCAGTGATCTGTTGAAGATCTGCGAGAAAATGGGGGCCAGCTGGTCAGCACAGGTTCTCAGACAGGCTGGTGAGACACCGTCTGGGCCTGGCACTTTCCTTCTCTTCTGCTTACTGAAGACCTGACGCACATTATCCTCACTGATCTGAAGATCAGGGGGGGAGAGGGAGATGTCTGTAGGTGTTGATGGCTATGTAGAAAGATGGTCAGGGCGGTTGTGGCTGGAGGTGGGTAGAGGTGTTAATTGCTGTGTAGAGGGTGTCTGGTCGAAGGTGTCGAATCTGCAGTAGAACGTGTTCAGGTCGTTAGCGAGAAGTTTACTGCCATCGATACTGGGGGGAGATGACTTGTAATTCGTGATGGTTCGCGACCAGTCCACACTGATGCAGGGTCGTTAGCAGAAAACTGGTTTTCCAGCTTTTTTGCATAGTTCTTTTTAGCTAGACCAATCTCCTTTGTTAAAATGTTCCTGGTCTTGTTGTAGAGAATCCTGTCCCCACTCCTGTAGGCATCCTCTTTGACCTGACGAAGCTGTCTAAGTTTTGGTGTAAACCATGGTTTATCATTGTTAAATGATAAGTAGGTCCTGGTTGGGATGCATAACTCCTCACAGAAACTAATGTATGATGTTACAGTCTCTGTGAGCTCATCCAGGTCATTGGTTGCAGCTTCGAAAACACTCCAGTCAGTGCATTCAAAACAAGCTTGTAAGGCCTGCTCTGTGTCGTTGGTCCATCTCTTAACAGTCCTTAATACTGGCTTAGTAGTTTTAAGTTTTTGCCTGTAAGTTGGTATAAGATGAACCAGGCAGTGATCGGAGAGTCCTAGAGCTGCTCTGGCCACGGAGCGATATGCATCTTTTATTGTTGTGTAGCAATGGTCCAGAATGTTATTGTCTCTGGTAGGGCATGTAATGTGCTGTCTGAATTTGGGCAGCTCATGTGTGAGTTTTGCCTGGTTAAAGTCCCCAAGAATGATAAAAACAGAGTCTGGGTGTTTTTGTTCTGTCTCTGTGATTAGATCAGCCAGCAGTGAAAGAGCAGTACTCACGGTCGCGTGCGGTGGGATGTAAACACTGGTCAGGATAAACGAGGAAAACTCCCGCGGCGAGTAGAACGGTTTGCAGTTAATGAAAAGCACTTCCACGTCAGGACAGCACATCTTCTTTAACACAGTTACATCCGTACACCACCTCCTGTTAATGTAAAAGCATGTCCCTCCACCGCGCGTTTTCCCCGTTGCCTCCGTGTCGCGATCTGCTCTGTACAGCTGGAAGTCCGGTAGTTGTAATGCGCTGTCCGGAATGGCTTCGTTTAGCCACGTTTCTGTGAAGCACAGCGCAGCAGAGCTGTTAAAGTCCTTATTTATGCGTGTGAGCAGAAGTAATTCCTCCATTTTGTTAGGAAGAGAGCGAAGATTCGCGAGATGAATGCTAGGAAGCGGCATTCTGAAACCGCGCAGTCTGTTTTTGATGAGCGCGCCGACTCGCTTTCCCCGTCTCCGCGTCTTGTAACGTTTCCATAGAGACGCGGCTCCGCCGAGGACAACGCTCTGCAAAACGCCGGAGAAGTCAAGAACCGGCTGGTGATCAATTGGTGTGCACTGCAGAATGTTCAGCAGCTCATCCCTGGTATAACTGATCACGTTGGATGAACACAAAACAGGAAAAACAAACAAAAACATCGCAACAGCTGGGGAGCTTCGCACCGAGGCTGCCATTCTTCGGCGCCTTCCGATGACGTGTGGTCAGCTGGGACTCAAACTAGGTCAGCTGGGACTCAAACAAGTCTACTTCTTGCTGTGAGGCCACAGTGTTAACCACTAAGCCACCATGCCACCCATGTGCAGTATTAATGATTGTATTTTTTTCCAAAAGCAGTAACTGAAATTCTCTACACAATTACCTCTTGGTGAACTCTAGTTTGAGCTTTAGTTTGTCTTATATTTTATAAGTCTTATATTATATAAGGTGTAAGATTACAATTTTGTACATTAAAGGGAGATTCACCCAAAAATGAAATTCTTTCATTATTCCCTCACCCTCATGTCATTCCAAACAGAAAGATTTTGATTATCTTCAGAACACAAATTAAGATATTTTAAAGGAAATCTGAGAGCTCTCTGACCCAGACGGCAAGGGTCATAAAATATTCAAAGCCCTGAAAGGTACCAAAAACCTCATCAAAACAGTCCACGTGTCATCAGTGGTTCAACAGAAATTTTGTGAAGCTTCGAGAATACTTTTGTTCGCACAAAAAACAAAATGAAAGCTTTTAATTTCCTCTCTGCGCTCTGAATGTTTTATGACCCTTGCTCTCAGATTTAATCAAAAATATCTTCATTTGTGTTCTGAAGAAAAATGATGAAGGTTTTCAGTGTTATTTATAAAAGAATTATCTTTTTTGGGGGCAAGCAAACCTTTTAAACAATAATTGTAGAACACAATAAAGCTTTTTTCCCATTTAAATTCCTCTCTCTTACTCTCTCTCTTAATTTATTTTTCAATTTAAACTCCTTGTTGGCATGTCTTGTTAAGTATTTCCAAAGCAGATTGGAAATTATATAAACTAGGGCTGCACGATTAATCAAAAAAAGATTGTGATCTCGATTCGACCCTCACACGATCTTAATCCAGCATCTCTACAATTCAGCCAATTATATTTTCAAGCTCAGGAGAGAAGCATAAAGAGAAGCATACAAGTCTTCACATTGTTTATGTGCATTTCTCAGCAAGGTGGACACTTATGAGGTCAAATTCTTCCAAAAATATAATTTCTGGCTTCATATAATGACATGGTGGGGCACCACGGTGGCGTAATGGGTAGCACGATCGCCTCAAAGCAAGAAGGTCGCTGGTTCGAGCCTCGGCTGGGTCAGTTGGCATTTCTGTGTGGATTTTGCATGTTTTCCCCATGGTTGCGTGGGTTTCCTCCGGGTGCTCCGGTTTTCCCCTCAGTCCAAAGACATACAGGTGAATTGGGTAGGCTGAATTGTCTGTATAGTGAATGTGTGTGAATGAGTATGTATGGATGCTTCCCAAAGATGAGTTGCAGTTGAAAGGGCGTCCGCTGCGTTAAACATATGCTGGATAAGTTGGCGGTTCATTCTGCTGTGGCGACCGCAGATTAAAAAAGGGCCGAAACGAAAATGAAATGATGATAATAACATGGCCACAAAATCACACGTGGCCTGACTGTGAGCTGTGCGTTTGCCAGAGAGTAATGTCTACTTCAGTGAACAGAACCTGCATAGGCTGTGAATAACAGGTAATAAAGTTGTAAATAACGTTCAGTTTGTTGCACAGAGTGATCGTTTGGGAGCCGCGCGGGAAGTATGATTTGCATGTAGGCTATGTTTTTGTCAAACTGACGACAGCCATGACATGAGTGCACTCGGCAGTAAAAGTGAAGCAGAAAGCTAGAAATCATTTAAATGATCATATCGCATTTTTATGATTCAGACAAGCTTTTTTTTATTTTTTACTTCAAAGGGAACACAGTGTTGTGCATGTTTAAACATTTAAGAGTGTCAGTATGAGTACTCCAGCCTATATAATGTTGAAAATAATGCAAGAGGGAATCTTATGTTGACAAATATCTTATTTTACCAGTGAAAAAATGGTCTAATAGTGTTGTCAATGACAGACTGCAAACATATGTATCAAATTTAATAATTTCGATAAAAAAACTTCAGAATTATAAATAGTTGTAGTCTAATATAATCACTTTACTGTGCATTCTGGTAAGGACAAATTTAAAGTCTAGTCAAATTCACCATTCCAAGTCTATACAAAATGTAGCATTTTATTAACAGTAGACATACACATAAGCCTAACATTATTAGTGTTGTTTTACCATATGTTTGAGCAATAATAACCATTAATATATATATATATATGAGCAATTACAGCATTATGGATGTGACATTTGCAGTAAAAACATAAACACACAGATAAGGTATATGTTAAAACTATATTGAAGCATCTGTTTATTTTTTCCAAAACAACTATACACAGAGTTATGGCATAAGAAAACTATCAATCTGTAACAAATTTTTATACTTTACGTAAGGAAAATAGACATGCGTTATGGATGTGACAAAAAAAGTCTGGAAGTTTAAATTAAACTGCACAACCCAAAAGAAATAATGCTAATCTAAAGGATAAGAGTCGCCTCTCTATAGAAAAAAACATGATTGATTTTATTTTATTTTACTTTTTTGCCTTTATGGGGAAAAAGTGTCATTATGGATGTGACACTTTTCTGTTATGGATGTGACAGATGTGAAATTGCCACTTGTGCGACTTTGGTAAATGAAACATAATTGTTTGAGAACATTGACCGAGACATTTTTGAGTATTTCTACAGTACTTTTGTATACACAAAAATAATTAAAAGGGTTTCGCTATTTTGTGACAACTTTGTTTTTTATGGCAAGATTGACATTTGCATGGAATTGCTCATATATATATATATATATATATATATATATATATATATATATTATTATATATAATGATATATATAACAAACATGGTGACATGGCAGCTCCATGGTTAGCACTAGATTGCTGGTTCAAGTCCCTGCTGGGTCAGTTGGCATTTCGTTTGCATGTTCATCCTATTGGCGTGGGTTTCCTCCGGGTGCTCCGGTTACTCCCACAGTCCAAAGACATGCGCTATAGGTGAATTGGGGAAACTAAATAATTGGGTAAACTAATGGCTGTAGTGTAGTAGTGCAGATGCGAATGCAAGATACTGGGTTGCAGCTGGAAGGACATCTGCTGCGTAAAACATATGCTTGAATAGTTGGTAGTTCAGTCCGCTGTGGCGACCCCTGATAAATAAGGGACTAAGCCGAAGGAAAATCAATGAATAAACATAAAAATATACATACATAAACAAGACAAAATGATGTTTAAAAAAGTTATTGAAAAAAAATAATAATAAAATAATAAATAAAATAATAAATAAAATAAAATAAATAGAATTAAATTAATAAACAAACACTAGTTTTGTCCAACGATTGCCTTTCTGTGTTTAATTTAAATGCTTTGTTGGCATGTCTTGTTAAGTATTTCCAAAGCATTGAACGTTGGGCTGTGTTTTAAATCATTGTCTTGCTGAAATGTCAATTCTGGTCATCATTCTGATAATGTAGATGTTGGACTGAAGCAGCTAATATTTATTTACAATGAGGAAGGGCAGAGGAACTACTGAGAAATTTCAGCTGCTGTCTGGGCTTTCACTGCCTTTCTACACCTCCCTCTCTTCATGTGTTCCAAATTTTTTCAAAGTCATTTCATTTTATTACAAATAACTTAATTTGTAAACTAATAAGATTAGTTTTCTTTGTGTATATGGATTTCTTTGGTTGTTATCAACGATTGATGAAAATTTCAAGTCTACCGCACCTTTAGAAATATGTTTTCTGAGAAAAATTATGACGTGTTCAATATTTATATTCTCACTGTATGTATATTCAGATGATATGTAATATTTCTGACCAGTTTTGTCCAATGGTTGACTCTCTATGTTAATGACAGGCTGATACAGATCTTATTTAATCTCTCTCTGCTCGTCTTTCAGGAGAAGAACGGATCAGTCGCGACTCTCATTACGAGCAAGAGGGCAAGGTTCAGTTTGTAATTGATGCGGTTTATGCCATGGCTCATGCTTTGCACAACATGCACCAGGAGCTGTGTCCGGGAGCCACGGGTGTGTGTGATAAGATGGACCCGGTAGAGGGACGTTCACTGCTTAACTACATCCGCGCTGTCAACTTCAATGGTGAGTCGACATCACACCAGATCACAATCACTGAGGATGAGACCTGACTGGCATCAGAAGTGCATTTGGGCTAAATGCCAAGAGATGTTCAAAGGTCCGAAATAAACCCCAGAGAGAGCTTTAGATTTTTCCTCATGGGCTCTTTTGGATTGAACACAAGTGTCATGCATATTGACACGCGTCTGCCCTTGGGTAATTGAATAATTCATCCACAAATTAAAATTCTGTTATCATGTACACTGCGTCATAGAGAGACAAATCTGAAAGACTTAAGCGGTTTGTGGAGAAGGTTATGGGTGAGTTAAAGTCTTTTGTAAGTCATTTTGGATAAACGTGTCTGCTAAATGTATAAAGGTGAAGGGTAAGCATACGTACATAACAAAATAGGCAAATAATACAGCATTGAAATAGGCCGTATTATGTATGCATGGTACAGTGGGTATGAAAATATTCAGATTTCCTTAAATTTTTGACTCTTTGTTATATTGCAGTTATTTTCTAAAGTCATTTAAGTTCATTTTTTTCTTCATTAATGTACACACAGCACTCCATAATGACAGAATTGTTGACATTTTTGCAGATTTATCAAAAAAGAAAGACTGAAATATCACATGGTCCTAATTCAGACCCTTTGCTCAGTATTTAGTAGAAGCAGCCTCTTGATCTATAAATGTATATGATCTACAGTGTAAATTCACTAAAATCACTACATAATTGTTACCAAATATTCAAATTTTTGAGCAAAACTACAGTAATAATATTGTGAACTATATTAAAGTATTAAAATGAAAAATAATGAACAATGAGGCGTCATGGTGCACCCGGAGGAAATTCTTTATTATTTTTATGTATTTATCTTTACTTAAAAATCAGTCATAAAGAAGCTTTTTTTAAAGTTCCTTACAAATTTGCAACAATAAAAATTATTAATACATGAAAATTCTTGTAATAGTTTCTTTAAATGTGTTGCAAATGCATTGAAATCCAGCATGTGCTCAGATCTTCACTGTATACAGTATGTGTTGCCAGGTTTAAAATAATGGTAAATTAATTTATTCATTTAAGTTCATTCTTTTCCTCATGAATGTACACACAGCACCCCATATTGACAGAATTGTTGACATTTTTGCAGATTTATCAAAAAAGAATGACAGAAATATCACGTGGTCCTAATTATTCAGACCCTTTGCTCATTATTTAGTAGAAGCAGCCTCTTGATCTATAAATCTATGGTCTATGGTGTAAATTCACTAAAATCACTAAATAATTGTTACCAAATATTCAAATTTTTGGGCAAAACTGCAGTAAAAATATTGTGAACTATTATTCAATGGCATAGTGAGTAGCACGTTCGCCTCACAGCAAGAAGGTCGCTGGTTCGAGCCCCGGCTGGGTCAGTTGGCATTTCTGTGTGGAGGTTGCATGTTCTTCCCGTGGTTGCGTGGGTTTCCTCCGGGTGCTCCAGTTTCCCCCACAAGTCCAAAGACATGTGGTATAGGTGAATTGGGTGAGCTAAATTGTCCGTAGTGCATGTGTGTGAATGAGAATGTATGGATGTTTCCCAGAGATGGGTTGCAGCTGGAAGGGCATACGCTGCGTTAAACAAATGCTAGATAAGTTGGCGGTTCATTCCGCTGTGGTGACTCCAGATTAATAAAAGAACTAATCCGACAAGAAAATGAATGAATGCATGAGGCGTTAAGGTGGCGCAGTGGGTAGCACGATCGCCTCACAGAAAAGAAAATGAATGAATGAATGAAAATAAACAATGAACAAGCATCAGGATTTTATTTTCATGCATTTTTTTGTCTCGTGGAACGAGCTTAGCTTCATACTGTTTTTATTTTTCAAAAGCAAAAACTTTTACATAATTCCTTACAAATTGACAATAATCAAAACAATTAGCACAGTAAAATAATTTTTTTATTGAGATATTCATTGTAGCATTACAGCAAATATCACAAATCTCTAGCTTTTTTTGTTTTGTTTTTTGCCAAATAAGAATTCAACTAATTAAAAATCACACATAAAAAAAAAGAAAAAAAAGGGGATAAGTGATTAGGATAGATCCGGAATACACTTTTCAAAAAACACAAAACGTCTAACCCCTAAAACCCGCCCCACCCCTGGGACTAAAGCTTAAGTACATAAGTACATAAAAGTCAGTCATACACTGAAAAAATGCTTTTCTTACATAGATGTTTTGTCTTGTTTCGAGTCCAAATATCTAAAAGTTCTTAAATCAAGAAGCATTTTCTAGACAAGCAAAACACTTTGTCTATTTTTAAGAACTAATATGTCAAAAGTGAGTTAGCAAAATAATCTTGTGTCAAAAAAAAAAAAAAAAACAAGACGACTTTGCTTACCACGTTGGCAGATTATTTAGCTTGTTTTACGGAAAAACTCACATCATGTTGGCATATTATTTCATAAATTAAGACAGTATTGTTTGCTTGTCTAGAAAATGCTTCTTGATTTAAGTAATGTTGTATATTTGGACTAGAAAGAAGACAAAAAGAGAAAGAAAATCATAATTTTTGCCTCATAAAAGACGCTTTTTGAAGAAGTGTTACAAGTTTCTAGCAAATTTACAATAATAAAAACGTTTAATACATGAAAATATTTCTCATACCCTCTTTTAAATGTGTTGCAAATGTCTTTTCATGCACTTAAATCCAGCATGAGCTTAGTTCCTCACTCTGGCACTGGTAGTTCAGTATAGCCTGACAAACAATTTCCAGAAAATAGCAAAGCTCTGGCAAGCAAATCCAACTTTGCTCTGGTGCTGCCCATGAAGGAATTCCCATTAAATGACTTCCTCAAGAGTGACTGTCATCTTGCAAACATTTGGTCGAGAGCTCGTCTGCAGGGAATTGGCTGAACAAGCAATATGCATTATTGTGACGGAGAAAATCGCATGGAAAATAAGTCCCCTTTTTCCCACCCGAGAATTTCAAATGAAGCTGTCTTCCTTTCTGCTCAAGACAGAACAAACAGGGAACAGACAAATCCTCATCCATCCGGTTCAACAGAAGCAAGGTTATCAGTGGTTCAGGGATGTGGTTTTTTTTGCTGAGTTTGAGGAACAGATCTAATGACTGAACTAAATACACATTTTCAGGTTGACGGAGATGCACTTTGTGTCGCTTGGATGCAGCTGAATGTCTGTTTTGGTGCATTCAGAGTTTACTGTTAAAGTCTAATCATGAAGTTAAAGTGGGTATCACTGCATGTAATATGCAGCAGGCTAAAGTATGCATGAGTGGAGCGTCTGTAAGACAGATGGCTGGTGAGCGGAAGTGAAGATGTTCAGAGTCTCAGAGGAGAAGAAGAACTGACAGGAAGAAGAGGGGATCGTTGAGGAGAATGTCGGAAACTGGTTGCCGTTTGCATCTACTGTAGGGAATAAATTCAAGTTGAGTTGAGTCATTTAAAAAAAAAACATTTTAAGGTCAATATTATTAGCCCCTTTAAGCATTTTTAAAATCTATACATGGTTAACTTACTGGCGAGGTAATCTTACTGTGCTTAGGGATATACTATTAATAGTTTACATAAAACTGTACAATGTTGTGCAAGATATTGTGCAAAAAAGGTATTTAAAGTTAAAAAGCAAGAAGTGTGGTATGATTTATAGTGCATTCACCAGTAAACAGAGTTCTTGTAACATCTCCACGTCACTAAAGTGCTCATTTTACAGCTTCCTTTGAGTTAAACAGTTGAGTTTGACCATTTCTGAGTGCATGCAGCCAATCTCTGGGCTTGACAGCAGCACTTTTATCTTAGCTTAGCATAGATCATTGAATCAGATTAGACCATTAGCATTTCTAGATAAATGACTACATTTGATCATTTAAATGCTGTATAGTTTGTAATAATCAAGAGATACCACAGTGATATTTGTGAGAGATAATTGAGCTATTTTCAGGTGCTGTGGTATATCATACAACAGCAAAGTTCCTTGATTATTATGTCAGAATGAGAATTTAATTCTATGCTATATCAGCTAATAGCATTCTTTCTGTTTTCAATTATTCCACAATGTAACTACAGAGGGAGGCACGAGGGGCTCAGTGGTTAGCACTGTCACCTCACAGCAAGAAGGTCGCTGGTTCGTGTCCTGGCTGGGCCAGCTGGTATCTCTGTGTGGAGTTTGCATGTTCTCCCATGTTGGTGTAGGTGGTCCGGTTTCCCCCACAGTCCAAAGACATGCGCTATTGGTGAATTGGGTAAACAAAATTTGCCAGAGTGTGCGTGTAAATGTTAGAGTGTATGGGTGTTTCGCAATACTTGGTTGCGGCTGAAAACTGTGTCTGCTGTGTAAACAGTTGGCGGTTCATGATAATCGGGGACAAAGCTAAAAAAATCGATGAATGAATGAATAAATGAATGAATGTAACTACAGAAGAGTTAAGCTTTAAATGGGAAAATTATCCAAACTCTTTGTTCATTTTAGAGTGAGATGCTAATGGTCTCATCCGATTTAAAGATCTATGCTTAGCTAAACTAAAAGTACTCCTATCATACCTGTAGATCAGCTAAATGGATTCAGAAAAGGGTAAAAATTCATCTGTTTAAGTCTATGGTAGTTTTAAAATGAGCCTATTTTTTAATTTGTGTAAAGGGGTGTTCCCTTAAATATCTTGTTTTATATCTTGTAATATATCTTGTCTTGTTTATATAGAGAAAAGAGTGTTTTTACAGGTGGTTTGTTCAGACTCTCCTTTCTGAAGCACGCATAGAGAGACTTATAGAGTAGAGAGAGTATTTGTAATAATGTGTCTTGTGCAAATAGAGAGGAAAGTCTATGTTTTCTATGAAGATGAATACTGTTTTCTATCAAATTATTTGTGCAAAATAATTTTGTAGAAACTGAAACAGATTTGAAAAGTAAATATTGGCTAAATGTTCATTTTTGGGTGAACGATCCCTTTAAAAGTTGAGATGAGCTCTTATGTCCTCTCACTTTGCCATAATTTCTGAAAACAATAGGTAGGCAAAAACAAAAATGTCGATTTGCTATATGTTTATTTGCTATATGATAACATCATAATAATAAAAATGTTTTTTCTGTGATTATCAGGTAGCGCCGGCACTGCTGTTTTGTTTAATGAAAATGGTGATGCTCCTGGACGCTATGACATCTTTCAGTACCAGATGACCAACACCAGCAGTCCAGGATACAGAGTGATCGGCCAGTGGACCAATAACCTCAGGCTCAATGCAAGTGGACTTCAATTGTATAGTAGCATACAGTTTTATTATACTGACACCCAAAGCGTTCAAGTATATGATGAGTTATACATCAGATATATGTTTTTCTGTTTAATTTTTTACATTAGAGTTTATTGTTTTTACATGTAACAGTTTTAAAGCCAAATTAATCTATATTTCAGATTGTGCACTGCAAGGTTAAAGTCAAGATTTTTTTTTCCAGCAAAAAAGTATAATAATATTTATTGATAGTACTGTTGAAGGCTTCATTATTATGTTCAGTTATTTCCTAAGTGATGTTTAACCAAGTGAAGATTTTCTCAACACATTTTTAAACATAATTGTAACCGAACCATGTCTGGCAACAGAGTTGAGGATCCACGTGCAGCTTTATTTACAAGAATATTCAGTTAGGCAATGGTCAACTACAGGAGCAAACAGGTACATACAGACAATCCAAAAGGTGTAGTCAAGTAAGAGGTAAATGGTCAGTATAAGCAGCAGGCAGGATAAACACACAACAAGGCAAGGAACAGGAAAGACTAAACAAGGCTCGGATTACGAAACATGACAAGACATGGAAACACTTCATGAGGTTAAACACAAACAAGACTCAGCAATGTGTGTCTATAAGTGGTATGTATTTATAGTCAATGTAATTATTGGGAATGAACTGCAGCTGTGCGTGTGTGTAATCTGGGGAATCAAGAACTGGTGTGTGTGAGGTGCATGATAGTATTTGTAGTCCAGTTCAGTGACAGAAGTGTAGTTCAGATATTACAGAAATAATTTTATCTTTATCTTCCGACAACTTTCTAGAACTAATTTTTCATGATTGCCATGATGACAGAACATAATATTTAAAAAATATATACTAGTTATTTAGCCAGATACTAGTATTCAGCTTACAGTTACAGGGGGATAAAAAATATAAAAAAATATATTAGGAAATACTATAACAAATTTTCTTGCCCTGTTGAACATCACTTGGAAAATATTTGAACCTAAAAAAATGGTCTAACCATTTTGCATTCGGATTTTCTGAAGAATCATGACAATAAAGAATAGATTAATGATGCTAAAGATTTTTAGATTTTATTTTTAAATATATTAAAATAAAAAAAATATATATATACACACATATATATATATATATATATATATATATATACATATATATACATATATATATATATATATATATATATACACACATATATACATATACATATACATATACATATACATACATATACACATATACATATATATATATATATATATTGTAGCAGGGTGGAGTGAAAAGGCATACACGAGTTGCTTGTGAACACACCCCCGAAGGGTTTTTATTAACAAGTGTGAGTGTGAGAGTGCTGGTGCCTTCGGTGCTCGTCCTTTTCCTCCCCGGTGAGAGGTGCTCCAGATGGTGGGTGGTGGGTGAAAGAGGGTCCTTTAGGTGTTGTGGTGAGTACGCCGATCGCTTGTAGGGTTCACTCCGTGCTTTCTAAAGAGGGAGAGAGACGTTAGCTTCGTGTACAGCGGAGAGGCTTCTCACTGATCTGATCCGCACGCTGGCTTTTATGCGTCTCTCCTCTATCAGGTGCAGGTGTTAGCGATCGGCGTAATTGAGTGCAGGTGGCGTCCGTGCGCTGTTTCCAGGAGGACGCTGATGTCTCATTGGGCGACCCGCCACAATATA
>CAIGQQ010035257.1:9015742-9035188 GCA_903798035.1 Danio albolineatus | reverse complement strand
TAATAATATTGACCTTAAAATGTTTTTAAAAAATTAAAAACTGCTTTTATGGTAGCCGAAATAAAACAAATAAGACTTTCTCTAGAAGAATAAAATGATAGGAAATACTGTGCAAAAATTTCTCGCTCTGTTAAACATCATTTGGAAAATATTTGGAAAAAAAATCATAATTATTTTAACTTCAAAGCCAAATCTTGAAGCCAAATCTGGAGCTTATCTAACAAAATAACTTACAATAACGGTCCAAAAACTAGTTTACCCAAATTTATATGTTATAGAAAAATATTAAATACAAATTTTAAAAAGATGAAAAATCAAAAGAAAGCTTGATTACAAGTATGTTGTAATTTTTTTGCAATATTTTGCTTGAGTTTAATTGTATTTTCTTTCAATTTCTAAATACGTTTAGTGACTAAAATATTATTTTATTAAATATATCTGTTAATTAAACATGTTTTGTTTTAATGCACATAAACATATTGCCTATGTTCACTGAGAAATGTATAAAATATCAAAATGGGGTGTACTCAATTATGCTGAGCGCTTTATATGCCAATACTACTGCTGTTGCTGCAGTTTTGCGCCCATTCCAGAACATCACCTTTATTTTTTTGTACAATTTTTCTTCATCAGGTTGAAGAGATGCAGTGGACAGGCGGGTCACGTCAGATCCCGGACTCAGTGTGCAGTTTTCCGTGCCGCTCGGGCGAGAGGAAGAAGATGGTGAAGGGCGTCCCGTGCTGCTGGCACTGCGAGCTCTGCGACGGCTATCAGTTCCAAGCAGACGAGTTCAACTGCGAGATGTGCCCTTTCGACATGCGTCCCACTCTCAACCGCACGGCCTGCCGACCCACTCCCATCATCAAGCTGGAGTGGCACTCGCCCTGGGCCGTCATCCCGCTGTTCCTGGCCATCCTCGGCATCCTGGCCACGCTCTTCATCATCATCACATTCATCCGCTTCAACGACACCCCTATCGTGAGGGCCGCGGGCCGAGAGCTCAGCTACGTGCTCCTGACCGGCATCTTCTTAATTTACCTCATCACCTTCCTCATGATCGCAGAGCCCGGGACAGTCGTGTGTGCTTTCCGCAGGCTGCTGCTGGGTTTGGGCATGAGCATTACATACTCCGCCATGCTCACCAAGACCAATCGGATCTACCGCATCTTTGAACAGGGCAAGAAGTCCGTCACACCGCCCAAATTCATCAGCCCGACATCACAGCTTATGATTACCTTCGTTCTGATCTCAGTACAGGTGAGTGTGTGTTTAATGAAAGCTTGAAGAAAGTGTGATGTGTATTCTTGTGTCATGCTTTTAAGCTAGATTCGAGTTACTGATAGAGGATTTTTACTAATGGTTTAGACCAGGGGTGCCCGAACTTTTTCTTATGAAGGGCCAAAGTCCAAGCTTGAGAGCTGTAGGCCGAAGGTAAATATAGCAAACTGTATTACATTAAAGTTGCCATGGGTAATTTCCTAACTTAGTTTATAATATTCTTTCATTCATTCATTTTCTTTTCAGCTTAGTCCCTTTATTAATTCGGGGTCGCCACAGCGGAATGAACCGCCAACTTATCCAGCATTTGTTTTACGCAGCGAAAATTATTTTATAATAATTAAAAATAAAAAGAAAAGATTGCTTCAAGCGAGTTTACTAACGTGTTCAAATTTAAAAATATATATATATTATTTTAACAAACTTTGCCTTGATTTGCCCACTGACATTCGTTCTACATTAAAAAAAAAAATCTGTTTCATTTACAACATTTAATTGAAACATTTAATTTCATTTTGTTTGTTTTTTTGTAGCTCAACAATAAAACACACAGACAAAAGGTTACACTTATAACACTTATATATTCCCCAACCTTTACTAATCATTTTTTCATCTGACGGGCCAAATCAAAGGATACAAAGGGCCAACTTTGGCCCCCAGTCCCTAGTTTGGGCATCTCTGGTTTACACTCACCACAGCTGCATTTACAAGTGAAGTCACATTTCTAAATTTAAATTCAATTCATCTTTATTTGTATACATCCAAATCCTTAGAGACCTAGTACTCTTGCTATCCTCAATTAAAGTCTGGATGCGTCTCTAATTCTGAGATCTTCTCTGTGAGCCTAACCATTTCCCTACATTTATCACATGTGAAGCCCTTCTTGCTGACAGAGAGAGATACACTAATCATGTGGCATGAAATGCGTGTGACAAGAACAGGAGAAGCCATTTTTACTCATCGTGAGTTGAAGTAAATTCTGACTTACCACAGCAGTGTATTGAGTTAACAGGAGTGGATGAGTATGTGTAAAATCAGCAGTAGTCAATGAAGAGCGAGGGAGAGAGCATAAGAGAGAGAGAGAGAGAGAGAAGAGCACCCGCACAAAGCGATTTACAATACTGTAAATAACTATGTAAATCATGATGTTTTGTATAGTTTTTTTTATGGATTAGTGTGTATTATTTATTTATTTTTATTATTATTTTGGATGCAATTAATCACAATTAATCGTTGCCCAACATTACGTTTATGGCATCATGCTTATCAAAATACAGTAATTGTGTCTTGATTTCCTGCTTACATAATTTGTTCTGGAAAAAATAAAAATGGTAAAAAAGTTTTTAAAAAATGTAATCTATAAAATAATTTCTGCTTTTGAATAGTCTCTGCATATTACGATTGCAAAACTATTTCACATCCTAAAAATGACACATAATTTTTGCACATTTAATTAAAATCTAGCAGCTTCAAGGACAAAACACAAGTTTGTCTTCACATTCTCCTGAATCCTCTCGAGGCATCTTAGCAAGCCTTAAAGAGATAGAAATAATTTGTCTTTATTTACTGATCATTCAGTTGTTACAAACCTGCTTGAGTTTCTTTTTTTCTGTTGAACACAAAATAAGTTATTAAAAAAAATCTTGGAAACCTGTAACCATTGACTTCCATAGTATTTGTTTTTCCTACTATGGAAGTCAATGGTTACAGGTTTCTATCATTCTTCAAAATATCTTCTTTTGTGTTTAACAAAAAAAAAACTTTCATTCATTTTCCTTTGGTTTAATCCCTTTATTCATCAGGGGTCGTCACAGCAGAATGAACCGCCAACTTCTCCAGTATATGTTTTACACAGCAGATGCCCTTTCAGCTGCAACCCAGTATTGGGAAACACCCATACACACTCATTCACACTCATATGGCCAATTTAGTTTATTCAATGCACCTATAGTGCATGTGTTTGGACTGTGGGGGAAACCGGAGCATCCAGAGGAAACCCACTCCAACACGGGGAGAACATGCAAACACCACACAGAAATGCCAACCTTCTTGCTGTTAGGTGCTAACCACTGCACCACCATGTCATCACAAAATCAAATAGTGTAATTCATTCATTCATTTTCTTTTCGGCTTAGTCCCTTTATTAATCCGGGGTCGCCACAGCGGAACGATCTGCCAACTTATCCAGCATATCTTTTTACGCAGCGGATGCCCTTCCAGCCACAACCCATCTCTGGGAAACATCCACACATTCTCATTCACACTCATACACTATGGACAATTTAGCTTACCCAATTCACCTGTACCGCATGTCTTTGGACTTGTGGGGGAAACCGGAGCACCCGGAGGAAACCCACGCAACCACAGGGAGAACATGCAAACTCCACACAGAAATGCCAACTGACCCAGCCAAGGCTCGAACCAGCGACCTTCTTGCTGTGAGGCGAACGTGCTACCCACTAGGCCACCGTGGCGCCCAAATAGTGTAATTAATGAGTAAATTTGTATCTTTTATCTCTTTAATTTTGTATGAAATATACATGAACGTTTCTGTCTCCTCTGCATCACCGAGCCCCTGTCTATGCCAGCGGAAGCCCCACAAAGCGTTGTTCCATCCTCAATGCATCCCCGTGGATGACTTTTGAGGTTTTTGTCAATTGCAGTTTCCCAGCCAAGCAGATTCTCTAGTGTTTGTACACTCTGCCGGAGCTGATAAGCTGCCTGCAGACCTCATCACGTTGAGTGCCCGCGCTTCATTCTGCTTGTGCCAGCAAACGTGCCAGCCGCGTCGAGCTAATGTGCCCCAAAAAAAAGCAACAATTCAAAAATCAAAATAAATGCTCAAGCCAGATTCACAGGTTGACAAGAAAGCCTCGCTGTCGTCGATCCACATCACGTCTGCTGATAAACACCTTAAAGTGCCAATTAAATCTAACTAACCATATGGTTTTTGTTAGCTCACGTCGCACATGTCATTCATCCACTCATTTATTTTCTTGTCGGCTTAGTCCCTTTATTCGAGGCTCGAACAGGCGACCTTCTTGCTATGAGGCGACAGCACTACCTACTGCGCCACCGTGTCACCCATGTCATTCAGAAAAAGAAAAACAAAATAGTTTGCCCTTGTAATCTTTAATTGAAGTCTGAAAATGGATTTTCACTTAAAGGGCACCTGTGATGAAAATCATATTTTGCAAGCTGTGATATAAACACAATAAGGGCGCCACTGTGGCGTAGTGGGTAGCACTATTGCCTCACAGCAAGAAGGTCGCTGGTTCGAGCCTCGGCTGGGTCAGTTGGCATTTCTGTGTGGAGTTTGCATGTTCTCCCTGTGGCTGCGTGGGTTTCCTCCGGGTGCTCTGGTTTCCCCCTCAAGTCCAAAGACGTGCTATAGGTGAATCGGGTAGGCTAAATTGTCCGTAGTGTATATGTGTGAATGAGTGTGTATGGATGTTTCCCAGAGACGGGTTGCAGCTGGAAGGGCATCCGCTGCATAAAACAAATGCTGGATAAGTTGGCAGTTCATTCCGCTGTGGCAACCCCAGATTAATAAAGGGACTAAGCCGAAAAGAAAATAAATGAGTAAATTTGTTTCAAATTTCCTGACGTTAAAATAGGATGTAAATCCCTCCCATTTTGAGGCCGACCGCAACGTGATGTAGGAGTGCAGTTTCCCCGCCCACCGAATTGATTGACAGCCGCGTATTAACATGTCTCTGTAGTAATCAAATCAACAAGACAGGAGTTGTCCAAAGCAGCCAGGATTAAAAGATCTGTTCATCTCGCTGTGATCATCAATCATCATCAGATGTGATCAAGAATGAGTTTTGCAAGTTTAAAATATTTTTAAAACAGTGCATGTTTGTAATGAATCACAGCGATTTTACCGTCTTTATCACCACAGCAGCATGTCAGGACAATTACAAATGAAGACGCTTCAATCCCCGTTTGTGGATGTTAAATCAGGTTTATTTTGTATAGTAACATAACAGATATCCATACAGCAGTGTATATTAACATGTATCCTGTCACATTTGTGTGCAAAAACAGTGCAAAGTTAAATGTTTGCGATGTGTGTGTGTCCACTGTAGGGCTGTGCAATTAATCGCAAAAAAAATTGCGATTTAAGCACATGCAATTTCTAAATCGCCTAAGGCTGCAATTTTATCTATTGATTTATTTAGATTTTTTGTTCACATTCTTGTGCGCATGATTTTAATATGTTAACCAATCAGAGCTGACACAGCACACCGGGCAATTACGAACCGCACAACGAACCGAATAGTTGCTTTTGATTTACATTAGTTTTTGTTTATTGTTATGACTGGAATTGAGGTTAGTTCAGCTTTATTTTTTCATGTTGTCTGTTTTTAACACAATTTATTACAGTTTTTGTTTTTCAAGCAGCACTACTGTGTACAGTATGTGTTTAACTAGAGGTGAGGTTAGTTAATCCTAATTTATTTTATGTTGTCTATTTTACAGACAATTTTACTAAAGTTTTATTTATTAAACTTAATACAGTTATTTCATTGTGAAATGTTTTGTTATGCACTTCTTGTGCGCTGAATACATGTAGAATGTGTGTATGCAGCTTGTTTGAAAAAGCAAAAACAGTTGCCAAAATCGCAAATAAAATCGCAATCGCAATATTCGTTCCAAAAATCGCAATATGATTATTTTGTCCATATTGCACAGCCCTAGTCCACTGAGTGTATGTGTCTGCTGCATGTGTCTGTGTGTGTGCGTGAATTTTGTAACGACATTGTGTGTGACTCATCGCAGAAAGGCTTGATTTAACTCCACAACAAATACATCAAATAATCATTGGGAAAGTTCTTCTTGTAGTATTTCTCATGAACGTTATGTGAGATCTGCTTCCTTCATGTCTGTCTTGTTATCTGATGCAGCCGAGGCGGAAATTGAGGCACACTGACAGGCACGTGGGAGCGGTGGGTGGGAAGAACTAGCATTAAAGGCACAGGCCAAATAACAGCATGGTTGTTCTAAGCAGAAATTCCAGTATTCTGAAAAGTATAATAAATAATCTGAGGGGTGTTTTGAGCTGAAACTTTGCAGGTACATTCTGGAGACATAAAAGACTTATATTAAATTATGAAAAGGGGGTAAAACAGGTGCCCTTTAAGTGAAATCACTGTCCACTGAAACAATCGCCCTTGTCTAGGTATTGGGTGTGGATAACATACTTAACCACGCCCCTCCAGCTGTAAGTTTTGACAACAAACAGGAGCAGGAGGAGTCTGTTAGGTTGTAATAACTCTCTCGAAACCCTTTTCCAGATCTTTCTGAATGAAATGCCTACTTTACTACATCCAATCAGCTCGCAGTAGAAAAACAAGCCACGCCCACTGTTTTCTATTTTAATATTTTGTTTCTTTAGGAACTGTCACAATACACAAAATGGTCTTAGCTTTCTGTTCATGCAGACTTTAAATCTGCTGAATTTGAACTCTCACAAAGGAATATGTTGAACGCCTTTTGTACTTCTAGTTTAGCGGGAGAATTATGCGCGTGAGTAAGCGGCAGCGGCGTGGGGGAGACCAGATTAACGGGACGCTAGCGAGAGGATGACTGACAGCAGGACATTTCGAGCACCTCCTCCAGCGCAGTTTGGCAGATGTGTCAGTGGAGAACGGAAACTGTGCCGAGCGCTTTTGACAGCAACATCTGTCTGCACCGCTACTGCTGTTCTGTTCTGTTCTCCGCTCCACAACTTTCTGGGAAAGTTTTGCATGTTACCTGATGAGCACCCTCGATTGGCTGACAGTGAGTCACTTGATAGAAGAGAGCAGGTGTGAGGGATGTGCTCTAAATCATAGCTCCAGACAGACGTCCTTGTCTGGTGACCCTCCACCCTTGCAGTAAATGATCATACGTCTTCTGTAGTTGTCTTCAGAAATTTAGTTTTACATAAATTTTTCATACATTTACATGTTTTTTACCTAATCAACCTAGTTAAACCTTTAAATCACACATTAAGCTGAGCATTGTCTTGCTAAGTAAGTAGTAAGATGTTATGTTCTGTCATCATGATAAACACAAAAGAAATGAGTTATTAAAAATGAGTTATTAAAACTATTATGTTTTTAAAAATGTGGTGGAAACTGTTTATATAAAAACCCTCTGGCCATCTAACACTAACACAGTGGCCATCTACACACTACACAGCACCACAATAAACGATAAAAGGTACCATTTCCATGCTAAAAAAAAAGAGTTTTTTTCTTATTAACTGTGATGATGATGCAGACAAAATAATTAAAAGACTATTGTCTTTTTTTTAAATTTAAGGTTCATAGTTATGTGTCTGTAAATCCGTACTTATGCCCTTCCAGCTGCAACCCATCTCTGGAAAACATCCACACATACTCATTCACACACATACACTATGGACAATTTTGCCTACCCAATTCACCTACGTATACCGCATGTGTTTGGACTTGTGGTGAAAACCGAAGCACCCGGAGGAAACCCACGCAACCACAGGGAGAACATGCAAACTCCACACAGAAATGCCTACTGACCCAGCTGAGGCTCGAACCAGCAACCTTCTTGCTGTGAGGCGATCATGCTACCCACTACGCCACTGTGGCGCCCCTTTCACAGATTTTGTCTTCGGTTATATTTAAAGAAGAAAAAAAGCATAATCAGAACAAAAAAATAACAACAACAAAAAAAAAACGATTTATTTCTGACAATGTATCATGTTTAAAATACACAAAAACTCTAATTGTGTCAATTTTTATTCAGAATTAAAAACGCTGAATTTTTCAAATGCTACATTTCAGTCATATCTCAGTTTTTTACTTCATAAGTCCAGTCATGTTATTACAAAGCGACGAGCTGATCTTATCGTTTCTTTTGTGTCTTTTTGGCTGGAAGCAAAAATAAAAACAGTTTTTTGTGTGTCTCTTTAAATGCAAATGAGCTGTTGCTCCATACTTCTTTCCAAAAGAGGGCGAAGCTTTCACAGCTTATGTCTCGGCTTATATTTAAAAAACAAAACAATCAGTTGAAACAAAAAAAAATTGTTGCTGACAATTTATCATGTTCAGAAAATGTTCATTCCTATGTGTAAGATTTGTTATTTACATTTTTATTTCGTTTTTTTAGGTGTAAATTGTAAAGAAATCTGTTTTTTAAACAAATGAAGACAGCAGAAGTCAATGATTCACTTAAATAATTTAGCCTGACATGTTTACTGCCCCAAAATATTTTAAATGTTTCACAAAATAAAACATATTGTGTTCAAAGGGGGAAAAAGATTTTGTTTTTAGCCAGACATTTAGAAAGATAATATTTTAGAGCAGTAATCACACAATACCGTTATACCGTGAAACCGTGATATTTCTATCCAAGGTTATCATACAATCAGAATTTTACACCAGCCCATGCCCATTCTTGTTACAATGTGACGAGCTGATCTTATCGTTTCTTTTGTGTCTTTTTGGATAGAAGGAAAATAGAAGGTTTTTTTATGTCTCTTTAAATGCAAATGAGCTTTTGCTCCCCACCCCTTTCAAAAGGGGCGGAGCTTTCACAGCTTATGTCCTGGCTTATATTTATAAAGAAAAAAGCATAATCAAAACAAAAAATGATTTGTTTCTGACAATTTATCATGTTTAGAAAACACAATTTTAAAATGTGTCCTTGTGTCCTTTTTTATTCAGAATTAAAGGCACTGAATATTCTGAATGCTACATTTCAGTCACATCCCACTTTTTCACTTCAGAAATCCTGTCACGTTTTTACAAAGCGACGAGCTGATCTTATCGTTTCTTTTGTGTCTGTAAAAAAAAAGCAGTTTAAAACCCATCATTAAGAGCAATCAGGCTGATAGGTGGCCTATTTTACCCAGTAATCTTGTGTGAAGTCGTGTCTGCTGAAGAGCGGCTAAAACAGACTCTTTTTTTTTTTACGCTTTACTCTGCATCAATCTCGCAGCGGCTCTTGACAAATGAGTCTGCCCTTCTGACTGCCTCAGTCTGGCCGCTAATGATAAGCTTTTTTCTTCTCTCCGCAGGTTGTGGGAGTTTTCGTCTGGTTTGGAGTGATGCCGCCGCACACCACCGTGGACTACGAGGAGCTGCGGCCGCCCAATCCAGAGCTGGCGCGGGGCATCCTGAAGTGCGACATGTCGGATTTGTCGCTCATCTGCTGTCTGAGTTACAGTATCGTGCTGATGGTCACTTGCACCGTGTACGCGGTCAAAAGCCGAGGCGTGCCCGAGACCTTTAATGAAGCCAAACCTATCGGTTTCACCATGTACACCACCTGCATCATCTGGCTGGCCTTCGTGCCCATTTTCTTTGGCACAGCGCAGTCTACTGAGAAGGTGAGATGTGCACTGTGATCGATTAATAATCAATTGTTCACCTAAATAAGTGTAAAACTATCCTTTTTTATATACATCTACTCTCAGTTTCAAAGACAAGGCTTAAAGCAGGGGTTTCAAATTGGCAGGGGGCCATTTCAGTGACTGACAATTCATAGAAGGGCCATTTTAACAGGACAACAGACATGACGTTTATATTTCAAGCATCACCTGTCACCAGTGATAATGCAGATCAGCACCTTTATCGCGTCACACATCAGCTTCTGAAATATATCTGTGGCTGTTGTGTGTGTGTGGCAGAGTGTTAGTCATTCTTCCACAGACTGTATACAGTCAAAACTCTAGCTTTTTTTTCTTGCTGTACATATCGAATGGGGTAGTTTAATTTGCTATGGAAATACTACAAATAATAGGCAAATAATAATTATTATTATTCTGACCTAACCAATTGTTGCTTAACCAATTGTTAAACAGATAGCGTAAGAACAGGAGAGAGCAGTATGGGTAACTTTAGTGACTTTACAGGCAAATGTTCTTCTCAATATCTTTTTTTTTTTGTGAGCTACAACAAAGAGGAGAAAAGCATGTATATATTCACATTTGCTTTAAAATGTTCAATTCAGCCAGCAATACAATTTTACTTATGTAAAGATTTAAGGTAACACTTTAAAATAATGGTCCATTAGTTAAGGTTAGTTAAGTGTTTTTACTAAAATGAACAATTAGTAATACATTTATGTTGGTATTTATTCATCTTTATGAACATTGGTTAATGTTATTTAAGTTAAAGAACATTAGTTATTAGTTCATGTTAACTCAGTGCATTAACTAATGTTGACAAACACTATTTTGGATTTGAATAATGCATTAGTAAATGTTGAACTATCTTTAATAAATGCTTTACAAGATTATTCATACTTAATTAATGTTAGTAAATACATTAATTATTCTAAAGCAGGGGTGTGCAAACTTTTTCGTGTGAAGGGCCAAAAACAAAATATCATTTGTGGGCTGAAGGTAAATATACCAAACTATATTACAATAAAGTTGCCATAGCTAATTCATTTCATAATATTTAAAAATAAATAGAAACTATTACTTTAAATTGGATTAACTAATGCAGTATACATTTATTTATTGTAAATTATGACAATAAAAACGCAATCACGTTTTATAGTGGAATTCAATGTTGAATACACTAGTCAAGCAGAATCAGCCTTTGCCTCCATTTGCTCATTGATGTGTCTGCATTGTGTTCTATCCATTGGGTGACAGTATGTGCATTTAAAAAAAACTAAATCGAATTCATTTAACTGAAACATTTCCATTAGCTTTTTGGATCTTAGCAATCAAACAAACAAACAAACAAACAAAAGTTACATTTAGTTTGAAATTACAGTCTCTAAACTGTACCCATTGTTCTCCCTCACTTTTCAGATGGTATGGCGGGCCATATCAAGGGTTACCATGCACCAACTTTGGCCCACAGGCCCTAGTTTGGGCATCTCTGTTCTAAAGTGTTACCAGAGTTAAACCTGCAGTTAGTGAAATAACTATTTATCTTTTTATTCCATGGCAAAAAAAAAAAACTTAATTGCAAGATGAAAACTCAGAGTTTAAAACTAGCAAGAATATGAAGAAATGCCAAAATTGTGGGACAAACTCACAATTATGAGTTTACAATTTACAATAATGAGGGGATTAAAATATACCTTTATTAGTTTTACAATTAAAAAAACAGAATTGCAAGTTTAAACTGGGGAAAAAAACTCCAAACTGTGAGATGTAAACCCACTGTTAGAAAAAATAACTTAATAATATCTTTTTATTCCATGACAAAAAAAAAAAGAAAAATCTGAATTGGAAGATGTAAACTCACAATTATGAGTTTAAGACTTGCAAAAAGTCTTTAAAAATGTCAAAATTGTGAGAGAAATCTCAATTAAAGGTGCCCTATGATGAAAATCTGGGAATATCAAGGCATAGTAGAATAATAAAAGATCAGTAAAAGGAAATGGGCATACTGTAAGCCCCAAGGTCCACTGTTTCCTTGTTCTCATGTAAATTTCACGAGTGCAAAACCCCAGTGAACAACAGGCCAATCAGAAGACAAAACCAACTGTAATGAGACTCACGGGCCATGCCCTCCTCATTTGCATGTATGCCTACTTTAGGTCATTCATCCGGACCTGACGAGCAGCTACATCATCAAGAAAACACGATTCATATGCATCTCTGAGATCATAAGAAAAGCTCTGAAATTATTAATATGCACGCCTCAGGCTCAAATGTTTTCCAGTGAAACAGCAGTGATAATTTTCCTCCCTCAGTTATTTTTAACGTATATTTATTTTGAAAACGCAAGGCCGTGTTGGAGTGGGTTTCCTCCGGGTGCTCCAGTTTCCCCCACAAGTCCAAAGACATACGCTATAGGTGAATTGGGTAAGCTAAATTGGCCCTATGTGTGTGAATGAGAGTGTATGTTTTTTCCCAGTGATGGGTTGCAGCTGGAAGGGCATCTGCTGTGTAAAACATATACTGGATAAGTTGGCGGTTCATTCCATTGTGGCGACCCCAGATTAATAAAGGGACTAAGCCGAAAAGAAAGTGAATGAATGAATGAACTTGAAATAATTCATTCATTCGTTCATTTTCCTTCATCTTAGTCCCTAATTTATAAGGGATCGCCATTCCGAACTATTCCGGTATATGTTTTACACAGCGGATGCCCTTCCAGGGTGTCACGGTGGCGCAGTGGGTAGCACGATCGCCTCACAGCAAGAAGGTCGCTGGTTCGAGCCCCAACTGGCTCAGTTGACATTTCTGTATGGAGTTTGCATGTTCTTACCGTGTTGGGGTGGGATTCCTCTGGGTGCTCCGGTTTCCCCCTCAGTCCAAAGACAGTTAAATTGAATGAGTGTGTATGGGTGCAACCCAGTACTGGGAAACACCCATACACTCTCACATTCACACACACACTCATACACTATGGCCAATTCTGTCTACCCAATTCACCTATAGCGCAGAAATGCCAACTAACTTGAACCAGTGACCTTCTTGCTGTGAGGCGACAGTGCTAGCCACTGAGCCACCATGCTGCCAATTTGAAAATGAGGAAAAAATGTCACAATTGTGAGATTAAAAGTTACCTTTATTGTTTATTATTTATCTTTTTAATCCGTAGCATAAAGAATTGTGAGATAAAAATTCACAAATACCTTTTTTTGTGGTGGTGGAACATTTTCCATCATCTTTTCATGTGTGTGTGTGTTTTTTTTTTTTTTTTTTTTTTGCTAGATGTGTTAGGTGTTAGTGTAATAACAGCCTTATACTCAGTGACAGTGAGAAATTGTAAGCTATGAGTGCTTTTCTCCTGCATTTACAGTGGGGAAAAAAAACAATCTTCAGACCTCTTGAAAACACAATATATATATATATATAAACGCAACAGCATCTCTCAGTGCAACAACTTCCAGTTTTTACACCACACTGTTGTTTTCTCTCAGTTCCTCACCAATCCGTCAACAAAAGAGCGCAGCTTAGTCGCCCGTTTAAGTCCTTAAGTAGAAAATGCACTGAAATGAAGTCATTTCAATACCAAAAGCATTGAAGTAAAGCAACAACCTGCCAGGCTCACGATAACAAGTCCAAGTTGCATTGCTCACAGTTTCGCGTTTGAAGAGGCCTTTGATACGGCAGACGTGGAAAGGGATGAGATGAGGGGGGAAAAAAAACACAACATTTCATTTCTCCCCTTTATCTCCCAAAGACACACCATGACATGGAGACAAAGACTCGTCCGCCCACCGCCGAGGTTCCACTGTGGGAGGAGGTTGATAACGCAAGTGTTCGGGAGCCTGAAAGACAATGTCGAGCCATCTTAATAAAAAGCCAGAAGCCTCGTCAGCGGGATTTAGGAATTAGAGCATTAGTTATTGCTGAAAACAGATGAAACGACAGGTAGCTTCCCACCGACGTGCCATTTAAGTCGCCACGCTAATACTTTATACATATATGGTGTTTCCTGGTGGGCTGGTGCTGTTTTAGTTGAATTGGCAGGAGCTGATGTGGAATATTGTGGATGTTTATTTTGATGCATTGCCATGGCCTGGTCAAAGGAGGATTTGGTCGCTCATTCAACAGGATTTAAGAGATCTTTTCATTTGAGCATTATGTTTGATGTTTGTTTTTTAACTAAAAGACAATGGTATACAGGTGGCGCAGTGGCTCACTGGGTAGCGCTGTTGCCTCACAGCAAGAAGATTGCTGGTTCGAGCCTCAGCTGGGACAGTTGGCATTTCTGTGTGGAGTTTGTTTGCGATTTATACCATATTTCAAATAGGATAGAAAATAACCACATATGTTGGGCATGAGCCTTATATCATGAACAGGGCCAAGTTTTCTACTGAACAAAAATATATTTGCCTATTATCGAGGCAGTAGATACTGTATAAGCTATTATGTTACATTAAAAAGAAATACTATATTGTTTGGAAGCAAACTATTGATAATTACTTAAACTGTCATAGTAATTATAATGTTACTGTGGTACACAACTGTAGTAATAAACAAATTATTCAATAGGCTTCAGTTCTCTACACTCTCAGAAAAAAAATGGTTTAATGTTGTACCAAAGAAGGTACATACCCTTGTCACTGGGGCAGTACCTTTTTATGGGACAGAATTGTACCTTAAGAAAAGAAACAAATTTGTACCTTTTAAGGTCATGATTTGTACCATGGGAAACCAAATGTACCTTTGTTTTTAAAAACCTGCAGATACAATATTGTATACTTTGTGAAAGGGACCACCACAGTGATAAGACACTTTGTACCTTAACAGTGTCAAAGATGCTTACCAAACATTTATTAAAATGCCTTAAATGTTTAGTTTACAATACCTATAGTTGTATGTTTTACCAGTTGTTTTGTATTATTGTATTATAGAAGTAAAACTTGATGTTTATAAGTATTTTTAAACATATACTTTTAAATGATGATTCTTGTTTTAAAATGGAAATTATTCATAAAAATCATTTTGCCTTTCAAGTCATATTTATTTTTATAGATACTGTAATAGAGAAGTTGTTTAGCACTTTTGTACCTTTTATATGAGAACAATTGTGTTCCTTCATTTCAGTTGTACCATAAAAGGCACAGAACAGTGTCATAAGAGGTCTTTTCAGTACCGTATTAGGTACAATTTTTACAAAAGGTACAAAACTGTTCCTCAAGGAACATTATTTGTACCATCGTGTACCTTTTTTTCAGAGAGTGTACGCTATAACCATATACACCATCACAATGCACCATGTTTACACTAACGTTACAGTATTTATTACAGTTTATCAGTTTACTACACAACAGTATTCTGTAGCATACATTAACAAAGAGTTGTACACATTATACACTTTACTATGTGGATAAAAAACATGTTTATTATAAATTACTCTAGTTTTCCTCCATGCAGATATCTTCCAGACATCACCAAATAACAGATGGCATACAAAAGCGTGGACGCGTAGTCTACATTATTATTTATTTATTTCTGCACTCAAAAAAAAAATTTTGTTTTGCTTGTTTAAACTACTTATTTAAAATGAGTTGAAACAACATGGTTCTTGAGATTTCATTGGCACAACTTAATTTTTTTATGTTCAGTCCACATAAATTTGTTTAAAGTGTTAAGTTAACGTAATCAATTTGTGTTGACACAACATGAATGAATTGTGTGGAACCTAGCATTTTTTACAGTGTGTAAAAAACAAAAGAAAAGACGGCATGTAATAAACATTCATTCAGTAAATCCATGTGTACATATATTTATCAACGCGATAATTTGTTTGACTGCACCAATAAAGATTATATACAGGCCTAGCGATGTGTATGACTATCTATAGGGGGGGGGGGGGGGGGGGTGTTCCTAGGCCAGCTGATAGACATAGTCCCTCCAGCGTGTCCTGGGTCTTCCCCGAGGCCTCCTCCTGGTGGGACATGCCTGCGTCCAGGAGAAATCCGAAACAGATGCCCGAGCCACCTCAGCTGACTTCTCTCGATGTGGAGGAGCAGTGGCTCTATTCCGAGCTCCTTCTGGGTGACAGAGCTCTTATCCCTGTACATAAGGGTGCGCCCTGCCACCCTACGAAGGAAACTCTTTACAGCTGCTTGTTTCCAAGATCTTGTCCTTTCAGTCATGACCCAAAGCTCATGACCACAAGTGAGAGTAGGAACATAGATTGACCGGTAAATCGAGCGCTTCGGCTCAGCTCCTTCTTTACCACAACGGACCGGTACATCGACCGTAAATATATTGGAGGGTTAATAATTCTGACTTCAACTGTACATCATCTTTATTTCATTAAAGATTCGTGCATAACCAATTTTTTTCCAATGTATGCTACGTTCAGCTAATCTGTTGGCTGTGTTTGCTGCAGATGTTCATCCAGACGACGACGCTGACCGTGTCCATGAGTCTTAGTGCATCCGTGTCTCTCGGGATGCTCTACATTCCCAAGGTGTACGTCATCATCTTCCACCCCGAGCAGAATGTGCAGAAGCGCAAACGCAGCTTCAAGGCTGTGGTTCAAGCCGCCACCATGTCCTCGCGTCTCTCACAGAAATCCATCAACGAGAAGCAGAACGGAGAGACCAAGATCGAGCCTGACCGGACGCAGTAATAGGTAACAAACAGAGAGCTCACTCTGAATACACACCATTAAAGCTGTCAAGAGAAGGCTAAGAAGTAAAAAGACACAAAACCACTGACAGGAGTTTTGCTTTAGTATTATTTATATAAAATTATATATATAAATTTATATAAAATTATATTAAAAGTTTTTGTTTATTTTGAGTCAGTAATTATGTCATTATTTTTTCAGTTTCATTTGATATTTATTTTTATTATATATGTTTTTAGCAAATTTTTCATTCACGTAATATTTCCTAATTTATTATATATAGAGACACTGTATATATGAGCAATATCACACAACTAGCCGTGCGTTTTGGCTGTATATCAGCACTGGTTGGAGGTGTGTGTTGGCACAAGGCTGCAGGCCGAGTGCTTTAGTGTCCCACCAATGATGATATACAGCCATATCGCACTGCTTAGGACTGTAATATTGTGTTTATAGGACAGTTTGTTGGCATAATTTTGTGTATAAAAAAGAAAATCAAACACCCAGAGTCTCAAAAACCCCTTTGTAAGAGGAACTACTTTCTTCAGCCATTCATTCACATCTGCAGCTGATGTCAGAACCCGTTGCTACTTCACCAACATCATTTCAGAGCTAGTATTTGAATGATTCTCTAGCTTAATATCTAAAGTGATGACAAAACAGGTTATTTTGCTCACATTTTAAGATTATAAGGCTGAACGGCATGAAATGCCATCAGTCTACAGAGATTTCCCAGCATTTCTCTGTTGCAATCGGGAGATCACAATAATTAATTGAATTAATTGAAAAAAGCCTCAGAAGTACATTATGTTGTCTAACAGCTGCACTATTTGTCAAACTGTAGTGAGTTTATTGTTCTGCTGTCACTCTGTGTGGACAAAGTAATACACAAGAGCGAAGAGGCTGTATGAGTAATGGTATTGCAGAATATTGCACGACTATCAGCCAATCAGATTCGAGAACCAGACAGAACTGTAAAATATTACATTAATTGTTAAGAATGATAAGAATCAAGTTTTCAATAGTTTGTTTATAATAGTAACAATACATCAGTTTTTATATATAAATATTACAGTATATATATATACAATATATAATTTAAGTCAGAATTATTAGCTCCCCTGAATTATTTCTAAACATAATAGTATTAATAACTCATTTCTAATAACTGTTTTTTTCTATCTTTGCCACGGAGACAGTACATACTATTTCACTAGATATTTTCAAGACACTTCTATACGGCTTAATGTGACATTTAAAGACTTAGCTAGGTTAATTAAGTTAACTAGGCATAGGGTAATTAAGCAAGTTATTGTATGATGATGGTTTCTTCTGTAGACTATCGAAAAAATATAGCTTAAAGGGGCTAATAATTTTGACTTTAAAATGGTTTTAAAAAAATTTAAAACTGCTTTTATTCTAGCCAAAATAAAACAAATGAGACTTTCTCCAGAAGAAAAAATATTATAGTTAATACTGTGAAAATTTCCTTGCTCTGGTAACATAATTTGGGAAATATTTAAAAAAGAAAAAAAAACTTCAAAGGGGGTTTAATAATTCTGATTTCAACTGTAATGGGCAGCACAAGACTGAATAATTCACCAAACCCCAAAGCACTATAATAAAAATTTTAATTAGTCTATTAAGCAATAAATCAGGTTAAAAAACAAGCATAGACATGCATTGATGTCATGACCTGAGCCTTATCTGGACATTATAATAGTCTGGTCTGGTCACTGTAGCAACACCCTAGCGTCCAATCACCTGCATGGCGATTCAACACCTAAAATAATGTTTTCATGCTGTGTTTGGGTTCTGCTATCAATTTATCTTTGCTATAACGTGTAAATCTCTAAACTTGCTTGTGAACTCTTATGCCCTCGAATGACTTATGCCAGCAGATCTGCAGAGAAATACTGCTCCGTAATAGATTTCATTGCAATAAACTGTCCTCAAAGCTTCCGAGATGGGATTGTTAGGGAACCGCTTGCTTTATATTCAATATTTAAGGTGCCCTGAATCCTTTTTACGTGAGCTGTATTGAGTGCACCCTCACATTTTTATATCCATAACATCTCGCTCTCTCTTGCCTCTTTAAATTTCAGCGAAATGCTTTCGGGTTTATTTTCCACTTGTTCTCTATCTCTGCTGCACACATTGGCTTCCTCAACACATGCAGTTTGAAGCAGCACATCTCATTACTTCCATATTACCCAGCAAAAAAATCACTAAAGCCCGAACCAAATTGGTGAAATGATGCTTGTTGATATGGATATTTCCCTGCGTTGCAACCACATTTGGGTGCTCAAGTGAAGAAACTGAGCAGAAATTGAAGTGGGATTGAAGTACTTTGAATATGATTCATTTATGGACTTTATGAATGCATTTATTAGTTAAAAAAATGGTGCTAAATAATTCTGTTTGATGTTGTAAGAGCTTCTTTTCTCTTCTCTGCATCTGATAGAAACCTTATATGAAATATTATTACAATAGTTATAATAGAAAGGTTTTTTTGAAAATAATATGCTTTTTAAAGTCTCCAATGCTCACTAAGACTGCATTTGTTTTATCAAAAATGCAGTAAAAATATTGTGATTGTGAAATATTGTTATAATATAAAATAGCCGTGGTCTAATGTAATAGGTCAGAATTATTAACCCCCCTGAATTATTATCCTCCCTGTTCATCCCCCCCCCCCCCCCCCCCCAATTTCTGTTGAACGGAGAGAAGTTTTTTTAACACATTTCTAAACATAATAGATTTATTAACTCATTTCTAATAACTGATTTATTTTTTGTTTGTCATGATGATAATATTTTACTAGATATTTTTCAAGACATTTCTATATTTGAATTTTTAAATACTTAATTTGCTTAAATTTAAAGGCGATTTCTCAATATTTACTTTTTTTGACTATCAGATTCAAGATTGTCAACTATTTGTATCTCAGCTTGGATGTTGCTGAAAGGGATACAGCTGTGGCCGTAAGTTAACAAGAATAGTTTATACTATTTATTAAATTACCCATTAAACTATATTTTATTAAACTCAACCCCCACCCCAACCCTAAACCCAACACTCACAGTAACGTAAAACAGTAATTATACAGAGTATTATTCATATTATTTATTAAATT
>CAIGQQ010035257.1:8995886-9007111 GCA_903798035.1 Danio albolineatus | reverse complement strand
ATATATATATATATATATTAAATTATATACAATAATATACAAAAAAATTATACAAAAACATATTCAGTACACTCTCAGAAAAAAAGGTATACGATGGTACAAATAATGTTCCTTGAGGAACAGTTTTGTACCTTTGTAAAAATTGTACCTTATAAGGTACTGAAAGACCTCTTATGACACTGTTCTGTGCCTTTTATGGTACAACTGAAATGAAGGTACACTATTGTTCTCATATAAAAGTACAAAAGTTTTGAACAACTCCTTCTTTATTACAGTATCTATGAAAATAAATATGACTGGAAAGGCAAAGTGATTTTGATGAATAATTTCATATTAAAACAAGAATCATCATTTTAAAGTATATGTTTAAAGATACTTATAAACATACATTTTTAGTTCTATAATACAAAACAACTGGTAAAACATAAAACTGTAGGTATTGTAAACTAAACATTTAAGGCATTTTAATAAATGGTTTTTAAAAACAAAGGTACATTTTGTTTCCCATGGTACAAATCATGACCTTAAAAGATTTGTTTCTTTTCTTAAGGTACAATTCTTTCCCACAAAAAGGTACTGCCCCAGTGACAAGGGTTTGTACCTTCTTTGGTACAACATTGAACCATTTTTTCTGAGAGTGTATAGATTTGATTTACTGCCCCACCAAGAAAAAAAATTGGAATACATTTCTTAACTGCTAATGTCTCTAGTTAACACACTTAATGCATTTTTTTTCAACACATCCCATAATTTCTAAAATATTAGCCTCTACAAATGGTTGATATGTCAGTTTGTCAAAGTACCGGAAGTAATACATATACTATGAAAAATCTGAAAATATGAAGTGTAAGACCAATTCATTTAAAAATATATTCGAAATAAAACATTTTTGGACTAAATCACCATTATTTTTTTAAGTAGGCCATAAAATATCTCAGATTCTCATTTAACATGTTTTCTTGTTTTATTTTGTTTCACAATAAAACCAAAATCAAGTGTAGTAGAGCAACAGGACAACAGGATTATGCTTGTTTGATTTTTCTTGTAAACCAACAATGTTGTGTAGTGTGAACCATTATTTAAAAACAGTCCTTCTTTAAATGACTTTAACAGTCATTATTTAAAACTCAAAATATGGTCAACCATTTAGTAGAGCAGGTTGTTCAGGCCTGGGGGGTTTGGGTGGTTCAAAAGACCCACCCCTAAATGACAATGGTCCAGAATTTGTCCCATAAGAGCTCATTTGTCCTGTTTTGACTGCTGTGCCATCATAAGTAGTAAAAATAACCCTTAAAAAAGGTTTTAAGACCAAGTGGAAGCCTCTGTTGGCTGTTGCTTCGGTGTGTCTAATGCAAACATATATTTTTCATGAGTTTAACATCCAGCTGTGCGAGAAAACATACAGTCGGATGTAAGAGAAGACATCTTTCGCTACTGTGTTGTTTTTAAATAGAGAAAACATTTTACAAGTAACTTTTATTCTAAATCTTGGACCTTGTTCTTGAAACAAAAAACGACCAATGAAAAGGTGTGAAGCGGCCCATATTAAAATGAATTTGAATACTATTTTGGTTGTCATTATCCATGAATTGAATGTACTTATTTGTGCTATGATGACCATCCGACAATCTACTCCAGCTAAAATAGTGCTTAAAATGTCACTAACATGCAGTATTTAAATCTAAAAATTAAATGGTAGCCTAAATGAGGCCTATAACCGCAAAAAGGTCCACTTTTAGAGAAAGAAAAGAACCACCCCTTTCACCAGGCTGGCTACGGGCCTGCAGTTAAAGGGTTAATAATCTTACATATATTTATTTATTTACTTTTGTTTTATCCACGGGCGGATTTAGTGATTTGGGGGCCCAAAGCAACTCCAGCATGGGACCCCAAGTCCTGAAATGCACCCTTTCTACTTTTTTTATTTAGCCGTTTTTTATATCCCTCATTCTTCCTTTCTACATTTTATCTCAATGTAAGCTTCACATTTTAATAATTAGATGTCTTAAAGGGGTGGTCCAGAGTGTATTTTTAAAGCTTGCCTGTGTTCATGGGGTGCAAAGCAACGTGTGCTCATGCTTCACTTGTAGAAAATCATGTTATTTTTTCATATATCTTACTTTGATTATATACAGCTGCTCAGCTAACATGAAAACGACTGTCATATTTACTAGTTCCTCCAAAAGCCCGCCCTCAAGGGGCTCTGATTGGTCAGCTAACATAATGTACTGTGATTCGCGGATCTGCTCCACGTCACTAGGAAGCGTACTGCTATAACATTACAGCACATCCGGCCACGCCCCTTCGCTGTGTGGGGTGTGTGCTTGTAACCTGAAGGGTTTATAACATCATTAACCAAGATGTATTTTCCCCAAAATATTGTTTGCTGTAGGCTTTGCTAAGCTAACTCTGTAAAAGCCAATGTCTCCCTTTGCATTGAACTTTAAGCGTCTTACATTCAGAGATGTTGTTTATGTTCGCACAGCTACATTACACATCAACTAAAGTTTAACATATGATATTGAAGTGGACCTCCCTTTTAAAATGTCTAAAAATAATCATATATTTTTTTGAAATTTGACTGCTGGACTGCTCCGTGATTGAGGGTGGTAGATTTATATTTTTTTATAATATTATTATTACATAATATTATCATAATAATATTATATTTTATTTTATATTAAATAATATTTAATTATGGGCCTCATGGTGGCGCAGTGGGTAGCACAATTGCCTCACAGCAAGAAGGTCACTGGTTCGAGTCTCGGCTGGGTCAGTTGACATTGTGTGGAGTTTGCATGTTCCCCCCCGTGGTTGCGTGGGTTTCCTCCGGGTGCTCTGGGTTCCCCCACAAATCCAAAGACATGCGCTATAGGTGAATTGGGTAAATTGGCCCTATAGTGTTTGTGTGTGAATGAGGATGTTTCCCAGTGATGGTTTGCAGCTGGAAGGGCATCCGCTGCGTAAAACATATGCTGGATAAGTTGGCGGTTCATTCCGCTGTAGCGACTCCAGATTAATAAAGGGACTAAGCCGACAAAAAAAAAAAAAAAAGAATGAATAAATAATAAATAATATTTAATTTTGTGGGTGCCACGGTGGCGTATTGAGTAGCACGTTCGCCTCACAGCAAGAGAGTCACTGGTTCGAGCCTCGGCTGGGTCCGTTGGCATTTCTGTGTGGAGTTTGCATGTTCTCCACATGGTTGTGTGGGTTTCCTCCGGGTGCTCCGGTTTCCCCCACAGTCCAAAGACATGTGGTATAGGTGAATTGGGTAGTCTAAATTTTGTGTAGTGTGAATGAGTGTGTCTGGATGTTTCCCAGAGATGGGTTGCAGCTGGAAGGGCATCCGCTGTGTAAAACAAATGCTGGATAAGTTGGCGATTCATTCCGCTGTGGCGACCCCAGATTAATAAAGGCACTAAGCTGACAAGAAAATGAATGAAGTTAATTTTGTAAAAAATGTATGTTTAACTCTCACTATACAAAATATAATAGAAAATGATGCTATATATAGTTTATAGACATAATTTATATTTCTAGACATTTATTGGGGGCCCCCAAATATCCTGGGGCCCTAAGATGCCGCTTACCTTGCTTATTGGTTAAATCCGCCCATGGTTTTAGCGTTACTATTATAGACCATTTTAAGGCATGTAAACAAATACAACGTATTTGTTGTCTAACATTTTTAATTTTCATAACATATTAATAACTAATGTTTTGATAACTGCTTTAGCATTAAGTTATGATTGAATTCCTTCTTGTTAGTTATTGAATTGCCTCGTTAGTTATGAAATTATTTAATAACAAGCTGAAAATGTTCATGGGCCGATGACATGACCACATTGAAATGGTCTATTATAATTGTTATTATTGATTTATTATTATTTTTATTATTTATTGCGACAAAGTCACACGCCCTCTCACCTCCTCCGCCGTTCACCCAGCCCATGAGTTCCGACAAAGGTTCCGCCCATCTCGCTCTGTCTCGCTCTCGGGCCGGAAGTTGTCATTCTAACCGCTTCCTACTTCCTTCGTCAAAACATTCCGGTGTGTCTATGCGGCTCTAACGGCGCTTTTCGGATTTTAGGAGTGATTATGGCTGCGAACTGCAGCGCCGGTTCGGCCACGGAGCCTCCGGGACTCGAGACCCAATGGCGGGAGATCGACACTCTGAACCAACAGCAGCTCCGGGCCGGGGACAGCTGGTGAGAGAAAGTTCAACCTAAAAACAAACAAACAAACAAACAAACATTCAATAAACAACAACACCCACACCACAGATAAATCGCTAACACAGTTCTGTAAAGCTGATAACATGCTTGAGTTTGTGCGGTTTGCGGGTCTTCAGCTTCAGTAGCAGCCTTGCCACTGTGATTGAGACATTATAATGATTTACAGGTCAAATAAGAAAGGGAAACTAACACACAAGTGAGTTTTCAGGCCTAATTGATCTGTTTACCTGGTGACAGCTTCTTAAGCGTCGTTACGTTCTGACAGGTTGGTTTTGTTATGAAACGCTAACGTTTACAACCGCCTGTCCTGAGCTCAGTCTTGTTATTTTACTTCAGTTTTCAAATGAGCATGTACCCCAGCAAATGCTCAGATTATTCGATTTTGTAGTGTCTGAATTATTAATACACTTCCTTTAAGTTTCGCTTTCACCTCTGGAAGCAGTGACAGGCTGCTGTGGGAAAGTTGCTTTCGGTTAGCGTTGGTTTCTTGGACGAGAAAAGATTGAGGTGAAGCTGGTTTCATATTCACACATTCAAACTTTCTCCTTAATGATATAGTCAAAAATAGGTATTATTTGTAAGCTCTAAATCATACCTGTCAACATTGGGATGTGCAAATAAGGGAT
Source organism: Danio albolineatus (assembly GCA_903798035.1). Lineage (NCBI taxonomy): Eukaryota > Metazoa > Chordata > Actinopteri > Cypriniformes > Danionidae > Danio > Danio albolineatus. Next base: position 9,002,247 of record CAIGQQ010035257.1, on the reverse strand, counting down.
CCCCCTCCCCCAAAAAATAAATAAAAATAATAATCCCCATATTAAATATGTCCTTCTGGAGCTGTTTCAATGTAAATAAACAGTTAAACGGTCAGTAATACTTTTTAATATTATTATTTATTTTAAAAAATCATAGAATACATTAGCAAACAGTTAAGTTCATTAAAATGAGCTATTATAAAGATATAGAATCAAGTTATCAAATCTCATTAATCTAACTCACACATTCTGATTAAAGAGCAGTGAATGAATCTCATTTATTTAGATTTTTTGTTTGATTAAATTAAATAACAGGTGTTACTTTAAAAATGCACACATCTAACATTATAATGAAAGCATTCGATTACTTTCCTAACGTTTTATGGTCATTTAGGTCAAAATTAGTTGTGTTTGAAATAAAAAAACATCAATATCGACATCTTTAGATGTTGTTATTATTATTAATTATGTGTATATGTCTGTTCAAACATGCACCTAAAAACCAGTATCCACTTTCGCTACGCTTCTAATTGAGTGTACAGAATCCGTTTGGGAAACAGCGTCTATTTGTCACTATAGAGCGCGTCAGCTGAAAGTCATGCACCGCTTTATGGCTGTTTTGAGGATTGCATAGGAGGAGCGATGGCACCTGTAATAAAAAGGAAAGGGAATCCCGCCGTTTTTATGTTTATTCTAAAAAGTTTCATGCCTAAATAAAACGAAAGCACAGAACAGATTCACATTTAAGAGCAAGGGGCGGCCCCTGGTGGTTCGGCGGTATGGGTTGCGTATAGGGAGGATCAGCTCTTTAATATTTATTGACACACATCAGAGAACAACTGGAAATACGGGAAAATACCTTTACGGGATAATAGTGGGATAGAACTGTAAAATACAGGAGAATCCCGGGAAATACGGGAGGGTTGACTGGTATGCTCTAAATAGTAAAATTATGTTCGCAGTAAAAGCACAACATTGTTCACAGTCAATTTAATAGTGCTAATGTTGATTTTAAGAGCACCTATGATGAAAATCATCTTTTGGAAGCTGGACAGAAGAACTGTGTGTGTATATATAGTGTGTCCACAGTCATATTGGAGTGATATAAACACAAAATTTCTCTTTATTTAAAAAATTTCCTGACATTAAAATAGGATCCAAATCCCTCCCATTTTGAGGCAGACTGCAACGTGACGTAGGAGTGCAGTTTTCCCGCCCACCAAATTGATTGACAGCTGCGTAATAACATGTCTCCATAGAACGCATATAATCATATCAACAAGACAGGACGTGCGCCAAAGCAACTGTGATTAAAAGATCTGTTCAGCTCTGTGTGATCACCAATCATCATCAAATGTGATCAAGAATGAGTTTTACAAATGTTTTTAAAACAGTGCATGTTTGTAATGAAGACAGTAAAACCGCTGTAATTCATCCCCACAGCCGCGTGTCAGTACAATTATAAAAGGAGACGCTTTAATCCCGGTTTGTGGACGTTAAATCAGGTTTATTTTGTACATTTAATATAATGGATATCCATGCAACTGTGTGTGTGTGTCCCAGCTGTCTGTGTGCATGTGTGAACATTATTGTGTGTGACTTATCGTTGCAACTCCACAACAAATACATCAAATAATCATTGGGAAAGATCTTACTGTAGTATTTCTCACAAACATTACGTGAGAACTGCTTCCTTTATGTCTGTCACTGTGCTGTTTATCTGAGGAAGCCGAGGTGGAGATCGAGGCACACTCTGACAGGCATGTAGGAATATGGGACTAGGAACTAGGATTAATGGCACAGGCAACAAAGGCAGCTACATTGTGTTCAGAGCAGAAAATCGTAATGTTCTGAAAGGTATAATAAATAATCTGAGGGGTGTTTTGAGTTGAAACTTTACAGACACATTCTGGAGACACAAAAAACTCATCTTAAATCTTGAAAAAGGGGTAAAATTGGTGCCTTTTAAAGTCATTGTTACATGAGATTTCAGACCGAATATTCAAAATAGAGTGGTAAACAATATAGGGTCATTGAATAAAAGTTGGATTTATATTTACACATTCTTTCAGTGACAACTTGTGGCACGGTTCCTAGATTGTTTACCATGCTACTTTGAATATTCGGTCAGAAGTAGCATGCAAGTATGACTTCTAAACAACATTAGCACAATTAAATTGACTGTGACCAGTGTTGCATTATTTAGACTTTGCAAATAATACTTTTATGAAAATATAACATCAAGGAGAAACAGAATGTGCAAATATAAAACAAACTTTTTCTCCAGTTGTAGGGTCTAAGTTGAAACCAACTTTACCTTAATCAAGGAAAGCAGGTCTGTTATAATGCAGATGACAAGAGTTTTGTGTCTTAATCCTCATGTTGACGTAGAGGACAAAAAGGACCCATTTACCATTTTAACAACAGAAAAAATAACTAAATTAGAGCTGCATGATATTGGAAAAAGCTGTGATATTTTTTTTTTCTGCGATAAATATTGCAATATAAAGGAGCAATTCCAGCGTTATGGATGTGACATCTGCAGTAAAAACTCGAAACATAAACGCACAGATAAGGTATATGTTAACATTATATTGAATCATCTGTTTACATTTTCCAAAACAAATATACACAGAATTATGGTATCAGAAAAATATTAATATGAAAACAATTTTTATACTTTAAATGAGGAAAATAAACATACGTTATGGATGTGACGAAAAAAGTCTGCGAGTTTACAGTCTACAACATACTTTGTAGAAATTCTGTGGATTAAACTGCACAATCCAAAAGAAATAATGATAATAACAAGGATAAGTCTCGGCTCTCTGTAGAACAAAAATGGTCGGTTTTATTTTAATTTACATTTTTGCGTATATGAAGAAACGGCTTCGTTATGGATGTGACACTTTTCTGTTATGGAATTGATGGATGTGAAATTTCCACTTGTGAGATTTTGGTAAATCAAATATAATTGTTTTCAAAAGTTAACCGGGACATTTTTGAGTATTTGTACAGCACGGTAAAAAACAAAAAAAGATTAGAAGGGTTTCGCTATTTTGATGACATTTGCATGAATTGCTCAAATACAGTTTCAGAAGATAGTTAGGTAGACTATTTGACAGCTTTCTGAAGAGTCTAACAGTATTCAGGCACAGAAATTGAATAATCACATTGCAAGAAAATGCTTTTCTTATGGTGTTTTATCTTCTTTCTAGTCCAAATATCAAAAAAATCTTAGACCAAGTAAAAATATCAGTTAGTTTTGACTATCAGAAGAAATAAGTAAAAGTTAAGAGATTTAGCTTATTTTAAGTAGATTATGTGCCAGTGGGGTAAGTGAAGAAATCTTATTCTCGTTATGAAATATAGATATTTGGAATAGAAACATGACTAAAATTAAAATTAAGAAATGTTTTTATATAAAGTCTATATAAATACAGTGATTAAATACAATCCTAGTCACCTATAATTCAGACTGGACATTGCATATCTTTGCGATATGACTATTGATGCGCACACTGCGATATCGATGCTGAAACAATATATTGTGCAGCCCTAAACTAAATTATGTTTTTTTTATCATAACTTTTCATGACTTTTTCTAAAATGACCCTAACATAAGGTCATAAGAAATTAACCATTTTCTAATTTCAGGAAGGCTGTACACGTTTATTATGTCTTATGGTTTAATTTTGGCCCACCTGCCATAAAACTGCACACGCACACACACACGCACAATCATAATCTGCTGCTTTAACTTTTATGAATACTGTCTTGCTGAAATACGTGTTCCACCTATGCAGTTGCCTTTAGTTTTAGTCAGTTAAGCCTTTACTTTAGTCAGAAATGAGTGTTGCCTACTAATTAAACATTGATGAAATACTGCACACTGATGTTGGAAAACCTAAACATTCACAGGGTTTGTAATGATAAATGATAAGGTTGTTTTTTTGTGCAAAAAAAAATTGACGATTAAAATGATCAAATATATAGAACTCCAAGACCACACAGTGATACTGCTATTTACCTCATACTACCTCCCTGTATACTATTAAGACACTGTCTCAATATCTTCATGTTGTCTCAACACATCGATTAAGTTAACTTCATTGGTTTTAAAATTTTTAGTGGATTAAACATAAAACAATTAAGTTGTATCCAAAAACCTCAAGAATTGTGTTGTTTCAACTTATTTTAAATGAGTAGTTTGAACAAGCAGCTAAAGTCCTTTTAGTGTGAAATAGTCAGAGAAGCTCTCTCTGTCACTGGCGCCCTGTATTATTTACATTACATTGTCTTAAAGCTCATGAAATAATGTGACCACTTTGATTATCTCTGTTGCAGGTATTTGTTGGACAAGAGATGGTATGATCAGTGGAAGGAGTATGTGGACACTGGGGACCAAAATTCAGCCTCCTATCCTGGAAAGATTGATAACACGGAGCTCTACGAAGGCATGTTTGTTATGTATATCATACAATTTCATAGAAATCCCCCATAAAACCTTGAAAGTCTCTTTCTGTTAATAATGGTGAGTGTTCTTAAAAAGCATTCTGTGTGTTTTGTAGATCTGGATTCCTACCGCCTGAAAGAACGACTGACAGAGAATGATGACTTTATCCTGGTCCCAGCAGAAGCCTGGCGTAAACTCTTGTTGTGGTATGACATGATGGACAATCAGCCTCCTTTGGAAAGAAAGGTAGTTTGATATAGAGTGTTATTTTGTATTCCAAATGTCGATGCTGCTGAAGTCACTCAGATTGATGGCTGGATTTAAAGGTAAAGGGCTTTGAAATTGCATTTTTATTCAGTGTTTGACGTGATTTTCACTGAAACATGAACAGAGGGCGAGACGTATAGTAGCTCCTTTTAAAAAAACAGCCAATAGCGTTTTGTTTTTATCACAGCTCTGCCAGTAAGTGTTGTTGAGCTCAAGTGCATCAGATGAAAAGCAAATGAGAAGCGTCTTGAAGGGGGTGGGGCATGTCAGATACTAGCGAGCATTTGATTGATTAGAAGATTTGATGAAAAACTGAAGTATGAGGTGATCCATTTAGGTGGAAGTGACAGACTGCAAGCTTTGGATCTTCTAAATGGGAATTTTGTCATTGTTTTGAAGCATATAGATATCCTCAAAACTAACATGCTGATGCTAAGATCTAAAAAGATGTTATTTTAATATTCCTTTAAGGGATCGTTCACCCAAAAGTTTCCTCACTATTTACTCACTTATGTGGTTCTAAACTTTAATGATCTTCTTCTTCTGTTGAAGCCAAAACAAAATATTGTAAATAATGTTAGAAACCAGCAGATATATTCATTCATTCATTCATTTTCTTTTCGGCTTAGTCCCTTATTAATCCGGTGTTGCCACAGCGGAATGAACCGCCAACTTTTCCAGCATTTGTTTTACAAGGCGGATGCCCTTCCAGCCGCAACCCATCTCTGGAAAACATTCTCATTCACACACATACACTATGGATAATTTAGCTTACCTAATTCACCTGTACCGCATATCTTTGGACTGTGGGGGAAACCGGAGCACCCGGAGGAAACCCACACGAACACGAGGAGAACATGCAAACTCCACATAGAAATGCCAACTGACCCAGCCGAGGCTCGATCCAGCGACCTTCTTGCTGTGAGGCGACAGCACTACCTATTGCACCACAGTGTCCCCACCCCCAGCAAATATATAGTATCGTTATTATATTTGGCACAAAAAGAAAATATTATGGAAGTCAACGGCTGCTGCTTTTCAACAGTCTTCAGCATTCAACATTTCTTTTTGTGTGAACACATGAAAGAAACTCAAATAAGTTTATGTGAACTGTCCCTTTTAATGAGACATGTTTTCATGGAGAAAAAATAAGAAGGAAAAGAACAAGTTAGAAGCAAAATGAGTGGTAATCTTCCAGTTATATGTCATAATTTTGTGCTAAATCACAGATTCAAGTGCACTCCGGTTGTAAATTAGTCATCATCCACACCCATAGTTTCCAACCCAACATTTATTTGGGCGAATGTTGCATGTTCAAATGTTGAAAAATGCCGCGGGATTATCTCAAGATCTAAGTCTAGTATTATCTTGTGTTTGGGTTTAAATTCAATAACACCTGCTCTAAAAAAATTCTGTGATCTACTATGGTTTACTACTGTTTGGTGACGCTACAAATGAAAATGTGACCCAAAAGAAATGTTTGTGTATACTGTATACATGTACTTGGTATTGTTTGTTCTCTTACACAAGACAATGGACCCTTTTCACAAGCCTTTTATGACACGCTTAATGGTCATCAGCATCGTAAATCCTTAAATGTCCTTAAATATATAATAAAAGGCTTGTGAAAAGGGTCCATTGTCTTGTGTAAGAGAACAA
>CAIGQQ010035257.1:8940373-8986409 GCA_903798035.1 Danio albolineatus | reverse complement strand
ATAATATAATATAATATAATATAATATAATATAATATAATATAATATAATATAATATAATATAATATAATATAATATAATATACAAACAAATTCAGGGTTTGCTGATCAGCTAAGTTTAGTATGTTCAGCTGAATACAAGTATTACCTGCTGTCTGGATTAAATGGTCAACTCACTGAGCTTTATGAAAGTCATTTAATCTGATTATTTGTAATTAATATTTACTAATATTGTCTGCAGGCGTAACTCTGCTGATGAGGACTCGTATCGAGGGCCTCCTGGAGTGTGTGGCCTCACAAACCTGGGCAACACCTGCTTCATGAACTCCGCTTTACAGGTTAGATATCAATAACAGCTCTGCACATAGTCATCAGTGCATCTGTGAGGCTGAAAGTCTGCATTTTCTCCTGCAGTGTCTGAGCAACACGCCGCCACTGACCGAGTACTTCCTGAAGAACTTGTATTTGGAGGAGCTGAACTTCAGCAACCCTCTGGGCATGAAGGGGGAAATTGCAGAGGCGTACGCGGACGTCATCAAACAGATGTGGTCAGGAAGGCATTATTCCGTGGTTCCTCGGGTATTTAAGGTGACTTAATTGTAGTGATCACTCTGCATTTGCATATCTTAGTGCAAAATGTCTTTGCGGACACCAAGAGCTGAAATCAGTTTGTCCATTTTGACTAAACAATTCCTAGTCTGTTTTCTTTCTATGCAACATAAAAACATTCAGAGGTTTAAAAGGTGTGTTATGCTCACCAAGACTGATTTATTTTTTGTTGAAAAATACAAGAAAGTGTTAATATTACTACAAATTAAGGGTGCTAATGTTGTAGAATGAATCTATGTATTAGTGTATTAATAAAAAAAACTAATTACTTAACTTTGCTAATTATAATGCTAAATATTTTGGTGAACTAATTATGCAACTAAATGAATTTTCATTGAACAAGGGATGAACGATATTGGAAAAAGGTGACATTGCAATATTTAGTTTTTCTGCGATTAAATATTGCGATGTGAATATAATTACATGACTATTTGGAAAGAATTAATAATATTACATTGATTTGGATGATTTTTACTGGAGTGCATCTGCCTAGAACGTACAAAATTATTCAAAAATATATATATACAAAATAAGATCAATCAAAGCAAAAATGAAAACAATAGAACAAAGATAAAAATAAATAAACAGCTCTTTATGGTTTTCGGTGGAGTCTATCAGCATTAAGGTAACGAAATTCAATGATCTAATGTAAAATAAAAGAATAGTCTTCATTGTATAAATAATCAAACACAATTCATCTTTGTTAAAGTGGCAAACTTTATAATTTCTTGCGTCTAAATGGTTTAAAGTCACTTGAAATTGCTTGACATCCTGCAATGTGACTATTGCAGATACTCTCATTGCGATATCGATGCTGAAACAACATATTGTTCAGCTCTAGATAGAAGTTCTTTAAAGTCGTCATGAACCGGAAGCTGTGATCAGTTTTTCTTCGTATTGTGAAGAAGTTCCTAGAGCAGGGATCACCAGTCTCGGTCCTGGAGGTCCGGTGTCCTGCAGGGTTTAGCTCCAACTTGTCTCAACACCTGCTTGGTTGTTTAAGTATACCTAGTGAGAGCTTGATTAGCTTGTTCAGGTGTGTTTGATTAGGGTGGGAGCTAAAATCTGCAGGACACTGGACCTCCAGGAACAAGTTTGGTGATCCCTGTCCTAGAGAAATGGAATATTAAATGAGAAAACAGTGGGTGTGGCTTGTTTTGTTTTGTTTTTCTAAAATAAAGCTACTGCGAGCTAATTTGATGTAGTAAAGTAGGAATTTGATTCAGAAAGATCAGGAATAGAGTTTGGTGGGAGTTATCTAACAGACTCCTCCTGCTCACCATTTCTGTTTGTTGTCATAGCACTAGCACTTGGCATGGTTGAGTATGTTAGTCACACCCAATACCTCAGACAGACATAAATCAGAGAATTTAACTGAAAACAAACAGGAAGTGCATTTTCAGATTCCAATTAAAGATTGCAAGGGCAAACCATATTTGTTTCTGAATGACATGCACAGATGAATTGCTCACTACAAAATAAGCAATGTGAGCTAACGAAATCAATATGATTAGGTTTGATTTCATTTGTACTTCAATGTATGGACTTTAGGAATGCGTTTATTAGCAAAACAAATGCTAAATGATTGTTAAGCCTGGCTCACACTGCACAATTGTTAATAATAATACATTTTATTTATAACATGCTTTCCTCAGACCCAAAGCGCTTACAAAACAGTAAAAAAGAACAACAAACCACAATAATACAGTTTTTAAAAAAAACACTGTGAGAATAACATAGATATCACAAATTATAAACAGTCCAAGGAACCAGTATTCCTAATGTTTGTGGGAAGAGCACTCCACAGTTTGGGTGCACTGTAAGAGAATGCTCTATCTCCCATGGTGCTACGAGGATAACGCATTGTAGGACCCGAAGCAGAGCGTAAACAGCGAGAGGCAGAAGAAATAGATATCAATAATCAAATATCAATAATTTTGAGTGAAGTTTCACAAACTAATTTCTAGAGGAGTACATGATATGATTGATCGCGACTGGTCTCCCATCTGTAATCATTAGCAAGCCAATCGGATTAATCCAAATTCATAATAAATATAACATCTAGAGCTACTCCCTTATCTTTGTTTTGAAGAATGCCCCATCCACCCTATCTCCCTCTTTCCTTCTCTACTAGGGGGGAGCTCTCGAGAACTACCTGATCTCATACCCCCTTACATGATCTTTGACCAGGCGGAAGCCTTGGGCTCAATTATCTCCAAGCTCAGTGTTAACCTGCTAATATTATCAAGCCATATCTAAGGCTGCATTTACACTGCATGCTTGAAGTGACTTCATTTCAATATTTTTTTCTTCCTCCTCCCATGTGGCACAGATCAGATCTGTGTAAGCAAGAAAAAAATCACATGGGTTCCGATTTACTCAAATCAGATTCAGGTCTTGTTCATATGTGGAAATGTATCCGATATGAATCAGATCTGTGTCTGCAGTGTAAGCAGGTAGATCGGATTTACACCTGTCAAGGCGAGTCACGCATCAACAAAAACCCTTGAGAATGACGTCAACTCTGACGCTTTCATTTCAGAACAGACTTCAGCACAGTCCCAAACTTTTAATCTCATACACGCGGACTGAAAAAGCTTTTATATTGTCATGGAGCACAAGTATTTAAGCATGGTAACGAGATAGAATGCAGCCTCCGCCACAATATAAACCACAATATAAACTAATTTAAAACCGTCCATACATCACATGCATAAATCACACCATGGACATTACATTAGGATGCCTACTGGTTTAAAAAGTCCTAGATTAATCTTTCTCTGTCATAAACTATAGCCAAATCCAAATGAAACCCTGCGAACACATTAGAAAAGAGCGCTCTTTAATTATCAGCTGTTAGTCAGTGCCCTCTCTTTTTTTTTTCTTTGTAATTGTGCCTTTTCCGTGTGCAGTGTAAATGCAAACAATCCGATACGAGTCACTTTTAAAAGATTATGTAAGCGGGTCATTAAAAAAATTGAATACAGTCACAAAATCAGAATTGACCATGAAGATCTGCAGTATAAATGCAACCTAAGTGCGAATTCTTGAAACGAACATGATCCCAATGTCAGGCTGTAATAGTGCATTAACACCAGATGCGGCAGAGGCGTCAGGCGCAAGAGATTTACATGTTAAGTCAATGCAAAGATGCAAATATACATTCTGCGGCGCTATTTGCATGAATGAGGCTGTGCAAATGACGCAATACACGTAAGTAACAAACAAATCGCTCGAGTTAGAAAATATTAACTTTAGCGGACATTTACACCACATTAACCAAATTAGGAGCTTCCTCCTGTAGGGGCGTGATTATGATGTAGCACCTGTTGTTGGTGTCCCACGGGGAAATCCTCCAGACGTTCAGTCGAACAACATTCATTTGAAATAGAAATCATTTGGAGTTTTGTCAAGGCCTTGATGATTTCAAGCTATTTAGACATTGTATAAACACTCTTGGTTTGGTAATATTTTGCTTTTAGCAGCATAGACATCAACCAGCATTGCTTTTGTGTTTCTGTGCAGACAAAAGTGGGCCATTTTGCGTCACAGTTTCTGGGTTACCAGCAACACGACTCTCAGGAGCTGCTGTCGTTCCTGTTAGACGGTCTACACGAAGACCTCAACCGCGTCAAAAAGAAGGAGTATATTGAACTCAGAGATGCTGACGGCAGACCTGACCAGGTGCCTTTTCACTCTTGAACACACACTAAAAAACCCATTGATACAAAAACAACACCATTCACATGTATGACTGTTTCTGGAGGATGTGATCAGACGTCCTCTTGTCAATAAACTGTAACTACTATAGGAACTAATAATATTTTATTATAATAATAATAATGTCGCATGTTAAAAACGTGTGGTCTGCTGAGACAATTTCTAACTATTCATTCAGCAAATCTCCCAAAATGACAGTGATCTCATTTTTATAATTGTCAAATATATAATATACAGGGTTTATACGGTCATGGAAAACTTGGAAAAGTCATGACATTTTGACATGGCATTTTCCAGGCCTGGAAAAGTTTTGGAAAAACTGAAAAACCCACAAAGTTTTGGAAAAGTCAAGGAAAACAGATATCTGTATACTTGAATATAGGTTGTTTACTTCTTTTCTGTCCTTGGTCAATCACATACTCTCCCATTATTAGTGTGGTGTAAACATTATCTAAATAAATTTTACATAGATATAAAGATTAATTTAAACTAAATAGGTTGTTGCTTGTTTTACCATATGCTGTAATAAAGTTGAACATTCATTTTTTTTACCATGCATATGTAGAAACATATTGCATGAAACATTAGGTCATGAAAAAATTACTTGAAAGTCTTGAAAAATCATGGCAAAGTCCTGGAATTTTAGAAGTAAAATGTGTATGAACCCTGAATTTAATTATTTCATCTTATTTCAAAGCAGTTACATTGTTGATAATTTGTTGATAATAAAATGTTGTTAGTTTAGTAAAAAAAAAATCAGTCTTTATTTATATTGGTTTAAATTTTTTTGTAAATATTATATCTGTACAACTCACTAATGGTCAACTCCACACATTACCATGTTTAGAGCTTCAACAAACAATTTTTTTTTTTTTAAGTATTTTCTATTTTGATAATCTATATTTAAATATAAAGTTATACTTTTATTAAAAAAAGACTTTCACTTGGCAGCTAAATATTTTTCCCTTAAATTAAATGGGATTATTATAATATTCTGTTAAATGTTGGATTAAAAATAAAAAATATTATTGTATTAATAATTAATAAATATGAATTATTTTATCCATTAAATTATTTGGTTTATTAAATAATATTATTATACATTTATTAATAATTAATTATCTTTAATATTAATTAATTAAAATTATTTTAACTGTTATAATTTTTAACCATACTTTTATAGTTTATAACCAAATTATGTGAATGCTTTGCAAATATAATTTCTATTTTCTTCATTATTAATTATATAGTGACTATATTAAAATTCATTAAAAAAATCATTTATAGCTTAATACTTTGAAAAAATTTTTAATAAATTTTTGTTTCATAAATATATATTTTTTTAAATAATATCTATAAACTACTATAGCTCAGCCTCCAAACATAACCATATTCGGAACTTTCACAAACAAAACAATGTGTGACTAAGGGAATCACGTTTCTATTTCCATCTTACAGGAAGTGGCAGAGGAAGCGTGGCGTAACCATCTGCGACGCAACGATTCGGTCATCGTTGACACTTTTCACGGCTTGTTCAAGTCGACTCTGGTCTGCCCCGAGTGCAATAAGGTCTCCGTAACCTTTGACCCCTTTTGCTACCTGAGTGTGCCCTTACCTGTTAGCAGGGAGAGGGTCATGGAGGTCTTCTATGTCTCACTGGATCCCACAGCCAAACCCACACAGGTGTGCATCACGTCATGTACACAAACACAAAAACTATCAAACAAAACGGCAAACGACACAATGCTCAGTCATTTCTGCCAGGAAACACAGCATACATGCAGAAAATCATGCTCATTATGAGTTTGGCAGATGTCAATGATGTAAACACGAAGGCAGCTGCTTGTACTAAATGTGATGATGCCATTAAAACCAGTTTTGTTTAGGGGAAAGTGAACAGCACTTAGGCCCAATCCCAATTTTACCCCTGAGCTCTTTCCCTTATCCTAATTCTCTTTAGCTTGAAGCTGTAGAGCAAAGAGGAAGGGCTAGATACCCGTTGAAACTGAGATTTTTCAGGACCACACTCGAAACCAAGAGGTACGAAAAATTTCCCAGAATACCACAGCTGCAATGACAGCATGGCTGCAAACAACTCAGTATTTTTTTTTTGTCATTATCATGAGTTTTTAAAAGAAACAAGCACATGGTTTAATGCATTCATAACAGCGTTCATGTTTTACCGTTATGGTAAAAAAAAAAAACCTGCTAAATTCTGCTATCTATAATCCATAATAACTCCTGTATAGCAGTCCCACAACACATCTGACACTCTGTGACACTTGAATACCCTGTCAGAAAAGTCTAGTGGCTGGGAATTTTACAGTGTCTAGTATAATGTTGATTTTGTTTTCGTGTGTTTACATAGATGAATATGGCCACGGTGTAAATGCACAGTACAGTTACGAGCTTACTGGCACGTATATATATATATATATATATACACATATACATATACACATATACACACACATATATATTCATTCATTCATTTTCTTTTTGGCTTAGTCCCTTTATTAATCCGGGGTCGCCACTACGGATTGAACCGCCAACTTATCCAGCCTTTGATATATATATATATATATATTTAAAAAATCTAAATATTCATTCATTTTCCTTTGGAAATACGAATTTGTTTTTATCATGTAATGTTTTATGTATACCCATTTTGCCATGAAATAGCCATAAGTTGCTGATGTGGAATAAATAAATAATTAAATGTATTTGCTCGTAATTAAACTCATTAATAACAGTGAAGCCTCTGCGCCATTATTTAATGTAAACGTCTTTGATATGCAATGAGGTGTGGGTACATTTTTATTTCAACCCCCCATGAAATGTTATGCACCAATGTTCTCTTGTTCTCAATACCATTCGCAGTGCTCTTCCAAGTGAACATCTTCACTACTTTAGAATTTGATTCCCTTTAAGTCCACTTTGAAGTTCACTAACAGTCAAATAGATCACACGCTTGAGTTTAGTTTGTCTTGATGACTGATGAATGTATTTCTTCTCTTTACAGTACCGTCTGATTGTCCCTAAAGCTGGCCGAGTGCATGACTTGTGCACTGCCCTCTCTCAGGCTACAGGCGTCCCACCAAACCAGGTTCAAACAAGCTTTTTAACTAAGAAAACATGTTGTCGATTTGATTGTTTGTATTTCATCTTACAGTATGTGCATTTAAGTCAAGCTTTATTGTCATTCCGCTACATGTATGTGTATGGAACGAAATGTCGTGTCTCGCAGGAGCACGGTGCTATATAAATAAACATAATAAACACATATGAACACATCAATGGACGTATGAGCTATTTTAAAGCTATACATTGCATAAGTATCATACCGGAGAGATAATCTAACAACTAACTATGCATACCATATAAATACTTAACTATGCTGATACCCTAAGACAGAGATGCCCAAAGTAAGTCCCGCAGGCTGAAGTTGGCCCGTTGTAACCTTTGATTTGGCCCACCATCCCATGTGGCAGAAGAGTGAGAAGGATGGAGAGGGTTGGGGCGAATGCCTTTTAAAGACATCGTCATTTCTAATTTGACAAACAAAAACTGAAATTAAATGTTTGAATAAAATGTTGTAAATTAATCTAATTTTATTTTTTTAATGTACAGTAAATAATGTCACTCGACAGATAGAGGACTATGCTGAAGACATCAGTGAGCAAATCAACTAGTGTAAACTAGTGTAACTTCTGTCCAGACTCCTGTCTGTTGTAAATGAGATTTGTTTTTGTTTACTGTAATACGTTCATTATAAAATGTAAAAAAATATATATATATGTTGTATTAATTAATATAAAGCCATGTTTTCTAGCTATTTTTAAATATTATAAAATAAATTAGGAAATTACCTATGGCACATAAACTCTATTTACCTTCGCCTCACTAGTCTCAATCAAGTTTGGTGTTTGGTCCTTAATAAGAAAGAGTTTGGGCACCCCTGCCCTAAGTTCAGTTCAGTTTCCTTTATTTGTCATTCAAAACATCACAATGAATTGTAATGTAGAACGAAATTACGCTGCATCAGACCCAACAACAGCATAAAAAGCAACACTATACAAACACTATAAAATCCTAACATAATAAATTATTTTTATATTTTTATGAAATCATAAAAGCTTAAGTTATATAAAATATAACCCAATTAAAAAAATCTCTGAAGGGAATAACTTAATACTTAAATACCTATTAGGGTACTAAGACATACAGTACAAGTATTTTTACATAAGACGGAACATTATTGTGCAAAAGACGTGTTTAAGTTTGAAGAAAACAAGTAGTGCAACATGACTTGTGGTGCATTCACAAGTAAACACTCTTATCGAGTCCTTGTAGAAGAATGTTGAGAGAAGAATGTTTCTGCGGGTGGTTTGTCAAGCCCACTCACCTGTGTGAGGCACACTCAGAATTGCACAATGTTTTTATAGAGATATTGAGTGATTGTATGAAAGTGTCTGGAGCAAATGTGCAAACTTACATGAACTTGCAGTGTATTTAAATTAGAAAGTACTGGGCTAAATAATGTAACTACATAGTTTAAGGTTAGGTTTGGGGTAGGTTCTGGGGTAGTACAGTTATTGTAATTAATCAGAACATGATATAGAGCTGGGTGGTTAGAAAATGCTTCCAGTAGTTTTGATTAGATCATTTATGGTTATTCCTAATGTAGTCCATGTCTCCAAAAATGACAAACCCATTTCACCTTTGATTTACTGTTGTCTAATTTAATAACTGATCTGCTCTGCACAGATGACGGTGACTGACGTCTTCAATCACCGCTTCTATAGGATTTACCAACCGGATGAGTCCTTGAGCTGTATACTGGACCGGGACGATATATTTGTGTAAGAGACAATTAATCTCTGTTAACAGTTTAATTAAATATTGAATAATTAATAATGAATAAACACATGTATATAAAATTAGAACTGTTAACATATTGTTATACAGAATATAAAATATCATAAATATTATAAACAAATACAAAATTTGACTTTTCAATATAATATTATTTATGTTTTATTGTTATTTATTTATTAATGCTAATTTTTTTATTATTATTATTGTTAATAATGTCTGACTTTTCCAAGACTTTAAAGCATTTGTTTGTGGAAAGATAATGCATTTATTTTTAATTCATAAACACACATTAAACATTGCTCTCATCAAACTTTTTAACAATATTTTTAAAAATTCTAAATAAACTGATAAGGAGTCTAAATTAAAGTGCATTAATATACCAGTGAAACAATTATTTATATACTATAATATATACAAAATACATGTGTGTACTCTGCTTATTTATTATAATTATGTAAGTCTCTCTGTGTGTGTATGTATATAACACACTGTTGAAGTCAGGATTATTAGCACTCCTGTTAAATTTTAATTCTTTTATATTTTTTCCCAATGTCTGTGTAACAGAGGGAAGAAATTTCAACTCGTTTCTAAACATAATAGTTTTAATAACCCATTTCGGTAACACTTTATAATTATCACACACTATGAATCATTTATTTAGCGTTAGCAATTGGTTAATTCATTAATTGGACAAACATTTTTTTTGTTTTATACCTTACCCAGAATATAAAAGTACATATAAATACATTTAGATCATATACTTTAATCATTACTATCTGACTGCGAAGAGACTTTCAACCAGCAAAACGACAAATGTTTCTGAAGACAATCACCTACTGCACCTTTTATATATGCCAGAATAATACAACATAGTAAATGATTAATAAACTATTCAAATCAACATTTATAACTCATTCTGAATTATCTTAAAAAACACCAATCACTCCTAAATACAAATAATTTGTAAATAATGTGATAATTTAGTTATTAAAAATTCATCAGTAACAAAGCATGGAAACACAATTATTAAGCACATTATAAATGCACTTATACAGTAAGTCAAGAATAGAGCATTTGTATTTGCAGTTATAAACTGTTTACTAATGTCTATTAATGTAGTGTTAATGCTTAACTGATAATGAATTCACTATTATAACGCTTTATATATGATTCATAGTGTGCGGTTATTATAATGTTACCCTAATTTCTAATAATTGATTTATTTGATCTTTGCCATGATGACAGTACAGTAGTAATATCTGACTAGATATTTTTCAAGATACTAGTATTCAGCCTAAAGTGACATTTAAAGGCTTAATTAGGTTAATTAGGCAAATTAGTGTAATTGGGAAAGTCACTGTATAACGATGGTTTGTTCTGTAGACAGTCGAAAGAAATATTGCTTAAATGGGTTAATAATATTGACCTTAAAATGGTTTTTAAAAAATTAAGAACATCTTTTATTCTAGCCAAAATAAAACAATTAAGATTTTCTCCAGAAGAAAAAATATTATAGCAAATACTGTGAAAAAATGTCCTTGCTCCGTTAAATATCACTTGAGAAATATTTGAAAGAATAAATATTTCAGAGGAGGCCTGATCATTTTGCCCTAAACTGGACATTAATGTTTTTCCAGCACTTGAGCAGACGGAGCAAGTAAAACTACAATATGTGTTTAAGCTGCATCTGGAGGCGTGGTGTGTTTGTGTATGTGTGTGTGTGTCTGAGCATGTTCTGTGGTGTGTTGATGCAGGTATCAGCTGAGCAGCAGCTGTGTGGATGAGGACAGTGAGGAGGTGGTTCTGTCCGTCTACATGCGTGAACGCTCTCATTACAGAGATTACGGCTCGGGCAGCAACAGCTACGGCACGTCTCTGTTCGGTCACCCGCTGCGCATGTCTGTGCCAAGAGCCCACTGCACACCAGAACATCTCTACCAGCTCCTCCTGGAGAGACTGGCGTAAGTCTGACCATGAATACTGTAAATAGTGGACTGTCAGGGTCAGTTAGTTTTTGATTTGTTGTATGTTATTCTTTACTGTTTGTTTTAATACTGGAGGTTTTGGTTATTTATATCCTAACAGTAGCCGTCACCATCTAAAACAGCTCTACATTACTGTCATAGAATAATCCATGCATCTATCTATCTATCTATCTATCTGTCTGTCTGTCTGTCTGTCTGTCTGTCTGTCTGTCTGTCTGTCTGTCCGTCCGTCTGTCCGTCCGTCCGTCCGTCCGTCCGTCCATCCATCTATCTATCCATCTGTCCATCCATCTGTCTGTCTGTCTATCTATCTGTCTATCTGTCTGTCTATCTGCCTGTCTATCCGTCTAACCATCTACCCATCCATCTATCCATCCATCCATCCATCCATCCATTCATCTATCCATTTCTCTGTCACTTTATGCATCCATTTATCACTGTATATATATTTCTCTCTCTCTCTCTGTCTGTCTGTCTGATTGTATGTCTGTCTCTCTGTCTGTCTGTCTGTCTCAAAATTCATCTGTTTCTCTGTCGCTTCATCCACCACTCTGTCTGTCTGTCTGTCTGTCTGTCTGTCTGTCTGTCTGTCTGTCTCTCTCTGTCTGTCTGTCTGTCTGTCTATCTCACAATCCATCCGTTTCTCTGTTGCTTCATCCACCACTCTATCTGTCTGTCTGTCTGTCTTTCTATCTATCTAACTCACAATCCATCCATCTATTGTTCCCACTCACCGACCCATCCATCTATCCATCCATCCATCCATCCATCATCCATTGATTCATCCATTTCTCTGTCACTCTAACTAACACTCTATCCATCCATCCATTGCTCTATTCATCTGTTGCTCTATCCATCTATCAATCTATCCATCCAGTGTGTTTAAGTTTTTCAAATAGTTCTTAGTGAGCTGACAAACTCAGGCAATCTCCCCAGTGTCAAATATTTCATCAAATTTTTGTAGGAATGAATAAGTTGCCTGGAATTATTAGAAAAATATTTCAGAGCTGCACCATAAATGCAGTGTCCAACTTTTATATGTATCTTCATTTAAAGGACTAGAAGGTTTGTTTTAAAGTTAAAAAAAAAGCTAGAGATTGTCAGTAGCTTTTGTAGCAATGAAACTTAAATTTTCAGCTTCAATGTTTTTTTTTAGCTTTTTTTTTTCTTTAATCAAATAATCAAATCAAATAATTTCAAGCACCTTTATTACACAATGATTTTTATTCTCTTCTAGATCTCCCCCATTCCAGTAACACTTATTTCAACAGTGACTTATTTACAACAACAGTGATTTATTTGCAACAATGAATACTTTGCAATTCCACAAAATAATGACTTTATTTCAAAGTTGCCAATTAAATGTTCTTTTACCACTATTACTTCTACTATTTGAATGTTTTCATCCCATTCAAATGCATTTTTGGCCTAAACAAGTAAAAACAAGAGTAATTTTAAGCATTTAATTAATTTTTGACGTCCTAAAGTTGTCATAATATAGATTTTATGGGCAGAGTTGGGCCATTAAAATCTGCCACTATTGTGTCTCCACACAGGCGATATGTCCGTCCTCTTGACCCCTCAGAGGAAGTAGAGGAGGAAGAGGAAGATGAGGAGGAAGAGCTGTACAAGGCACAGACCAATGGTGTTAGTGATGGTATGACTTCAAATTCTAAAAGTTTTGTGTTCTGTGGGATTTAAAGAGAAAACTTGACTGCTTTTTTTTTCTGTCTCTCTCTCTCTCTTCTGAAAGGATGTGTTCAGTTGTTATAAAAAAGTAATCTATTCTTTTGTACCTAATATTAATTCGAGAATCCTATATAAATTATAATAGTTTGCACAAACATATTATTTTGGTGATTTTTTTTTTTACATTAATGATAATAATAAAAATGTTTCTGATGATTTCTCATGATTTGAATAATGATTCAGCTCAGAAAGGACCAAATTACAGTATTAAATTACTAATTAAAATCTGTACTGTTTATAACATTTTGGCAAAAAGGTGCATTTTTATTGAATATTTATCCACATTTGCTTTCATTGATGTAGTTTATACTTGGGGCAAAAACTAGTTATACTTCAGAACAAAAATGTCGCTTTTTTATGAGTGCGATTATTATTATTATTTTTTAATGTGACTGCACAAAAATAAAAAGGTATCAAATTTAATGTGTTTTTAAAGCGAGTTATGCAAGATTTCTGTAATAAAATTCCCTTTATTATATAGAAAATAATAGATTTTGGTCTCTCTCTTCAATAAGATTTAATTAGTTAATGGTAGTTAATGCATTTACTAACATGAACTAATAATGAACAATACTTGAAAGTCTCAAAAATTATACTTCTATTATGTTTTTAATGGATACTTTAGTCACCAGAAAAATTATGTTTGCTGTTTGTTCAAACTACCTGCATAAAATGAGCTGAAACAGCACAATTCTTGAGTTATTTTTGAATTATTTTATGTTCAATTTACTTAAATTTGTAAAAACTAATAAGTTTAACTAGTTCCTTTATGTTGTCCTAACACGAAGATTGTGTGGAAATTTGCATTTTTGTATACTAGGGCTGCGCGATATTGGAAAATTTCTGACATTTTGTTTTTCTGTGATGTGAATACAATTTCACCAGATTAATTCAATAGTTTTATTTGGAAATAATTAATTTGCTTAGATTGATTGGAATGACCAAGTCTTTTTCTAAGCAATGCGTAAATCATAACAAATTACAAGCATCTATACACTCACCGGCCACTTTATTAAGGACACCTTACTAGTATTTATAATAATAATACCTTTTATTTATAGGTGCTTTTCAAGACACTCAAGGACACCTTAAAGCAGATCACAAGCACATTATAAAAATACAAGCAGTAAAAATAACAAACAACATAATATTAAACCAGCAAATCATTAAAAGCTATCCTAAACAAAAAACATTTTTATCTGAGATTTAAAATTGGAAATAGAGTCCACCTGGCGAATGTGTAAAGGCAGGGAGTTCCATAGCTTTGGTGCTGCACAACTAAAAGCCCTGCCACCGAATGATTTCATCTTAAAGTTTGGAACAGACAACAGTTCAGCAGAAGATGATCTCAGTGAGCGCGAAGGAGTGTACAAATGAAGAAGGTCGGAAAGATAGTGAGGGGCCAAGTTATGAAGAGCTTTGTACTATGCTAGAAGGAGGATTTTGTATTGAATACTATAGTGAACAGGGAGCCAGTGCAGGTGAAAGAGAATTGGAGTTATATGATCAGAAGTACGCGAGCAGGTAACTATCCTAGTCGCTGAATTCTGAATTAACTGTAGTCTATGGAGTTGCTTATCAGGGATGCCAGATAGGAGAGAGTTACAGTAGTAAATCCGTGATGTAACCAAAGCATGAACAAGCACTTCAGTACTTGGTTGAGATGGTGAAAAGCAAAGTCTTGCAATGTTACGCAAATGAAAAAGGGCAGAATGTGAGATATTACTAATATGAGAACCAAACGAGAGCATGCCATCTAGTATAACCCTAAGACTTTCAACATGAGTTGAGAAATTGACTAAGGAGTTATCAATAAACAGGGTAAAGGATTGAGCTTTGGATAAAATAGGCTTAGAGCCAACCAGAAGGGCTTCAGTTTTACTGGCATTTAATTAGTGCCGCGTTGGACCCCCTTTTTTCTTCATAAGTGCCTTAATGCTTTGTGGCATAGATTCAACAAGGTACTGGAAATATTCCTCAGATATATTGGTCCATATTGACATGATAGCAACACACAGTTGCTGCAGATTTTCTAATGTCCAATTTTGGTGAGCCTGTGCAAATTGTAGCCTCAGTTTACTGTTCTTAGCTGACAGGAGTGTCACTTGGTGTGGTCTTCTGCTACTGTAGCCCATCTGCCTCAAGGTTGGAGGTGTTGTGCGTTCAGAGATGCTCTTCTGCATACCTCGGTTGTAACAAGTGGTTATTTGAGCTACTGTTGCCTTTCTGTCAGCTGGAACCAGTCTGGCCATTCTCCTCGGCATCAACAAGGCATTTGCACCCACAGAACTGCCGTTCACTGGATAATTTCTCTTTTTTAGACCATTCTCTGTAAATCCTAGAGATGGTTGTGCGTGAAAATCTCAGTAGATCAGCAGTTTCTGAAATACTCAGACCAGCCCGTCTGGCACCGACAACCATGTTCAAAGTCACTTAAATCACCTTTCTTCCCCATTCTGAGGCTCGGTTTGAACTGCAGCAGATCGTCTTGACCTTGTCTACATGCCTAAATGCATTGAGCTGCTGCCATGTGATTGGCTGATTAAAAATTTGCATTAACGGGCAGTTGGACAGGTGTACCTAATAAAGTGCAAATACAACAAAGCAAAGATAAAAGATAAATAAACAGCACTTTATGAAGAGTCTCACAGTCAAAACATAAGAACAATCAAACATAACATGATCATCATTGTACAAATTATTTAAGAATAAGAATATCTTTATCTTTTAATCTTTAACAAAACCATCTAATCCTGCAACGTGACTATTGCGCATACACATCACAATATCGATGCTCAAATTATATATTATGTAGACCTATGAAGCTATGAAGATTGCTGCACAAGGGTTAAATGATCATAATTTCTGATTTCTGGACAGAAGAGGGTGAGGAAGACTCTGAGGAGGCGGGGTCATCCAAAAAAGAGGAGGAGTCTAGAGAGAGCAATGAGGTCAACGAACAGAACAATGGCCAATCAGAAGCTAGCCCGAGCAGCGAGGGGGAGGAGCGAGCCGAAGAGGAGGAGTCGAGCAGTGAACCAGACCGGGGCAGCAGTACGGAGGAGGGCCAATCAGCATGCGGCAGCACCGACACTACTGACGGCGACCAAAGTGCAGGAGCAGAGCCTTCAGGAAAAGAAGAAGAAGAGGATGAAGATGATGAGGAGGATGAAGACGGGGAAGAAGCAGCATCCTGCACATCAGCCAATAAGAGGCATCCGGGTAGAAGACGCAACACTGAGAGGCGGAAAAAAGCCCTTTTTACCATTCAGGCGGTGAACTCTAATGGCACCACAGAGAGAGCGATGGCGGATGCGGGCAGCAGCATCTCTTTCAGCTGTGAGTATAGAAACCTCTCTAAACTTCTCATGCTTTTGTACAACTTCAGGGTCACGTGCGGCGTAAGCGAGGGTCATCACAAAGTGAGAGTGAATGTCTTTTATCATTCCAGATGCTCAGTTCACATCTTTTCATAGCTGAGACGGTGTCTTTTAACTCAAGAGTGTTTGTACCTGCTCTTAACGGCGTGACTCACTGTTTCTGTTTAGCTCAGCCATATATCGCCATCGACTGGGATCCTGACATGAAGAAGAAGTACTACAATGAGAACGAAGCTGAGGTAAGATTGCTTATTAGCTCTTTGATCTTTATGTAACCGCTAGAGGATTGGTGTCGGGCGGATTTTAAAGGATAGCTGCAAATGAGCTGCTAATGCACCGGTGAGTCAGTATTGCATCATTTGGAGCAAATATGAAAGATGTTACCTGATATTATTGTTTACCTAGTTTTCGAAATGACTCTCTCAACTGCTTTAATACATCTACTAATGTTAACTAATACAGCCTTATTGGCATTATGTAAACAAACCATAATTGAAGAGGTCTTTAAAAGATTTAGGCTCAATCCATGTTCTATTTTGTACCCCTACCCCTTTTCCTTGCCCCTTGAAACAGAGTGTGAAGGGGAAGGGCTTTTAATTTACCCCTAAGAAATGGGACAGCGACTTTGGGTGGCAAACTATGCAATTATGGGTGACAAATGGGTAACTACAACACCCGCACACGTCATCATATATGAAATTGATGATGGCGACTGCTGTAGTTATTTCAGTTGCGCTATTTTTTTGGTATTTATCTTCAGGAAATCACAGAAGGCAGCGATGTCATGTTATCATAAAGATATAATGTGGTAATAAGATCATAACTGTACTGTGCATTTACACCCTGGCCACATTCATCTATGTAAAAACAATGAAAACAGCATTAACTTTATAGCAGACAATGTAAAAAGCTCATTCCTAGTCACTAGACTTTTCTGACAGGGTATTCCAGTGTCATCGAGTGACAGATGTGAAAATATGTTGTGGGACTGCTATAGACGAGTTATTATTATATGGATTATAGATAGCGAAATTTACCGTTTTTTAAGTTTTTTTTTTTAAATAAGCATGGCCATAAAAACACGAACGCCGTTATGAATTTATTAAAACATGCTTGTTTGTTGTAAAATAAATAAATAAATAAAATCTTAATAATGCCAAAAAATTACTTCAGTTTTTGCATCTCCTGACTTGCATATGCAGCTATGTTGCCATTGTAACTGGTTTATTCTGGGAAATGTGTGTATCGCTTGGTTTCGAGTGTGGTCCTGAAAAATCTCAGTTTTAAGGACCATCTAGCCCTTTCCTTTAGCCCTATGCCTTCAAGCTAAAGAGAATTGCGACACCAGTTTAGAGGTAAGGGATAGGCTAAGGGAGAGAATTGGGATTGGGCCTTGATGCTGGGTAAAGTGGCTAAAGATATGTCAGTAAGAGGGTAAAACATTTTACTTTTATTATGCTTTTTTAATGGATATTTTAGTCCTCTGTAGACCTATGGACTGAGGTGAGATTCCTCATTAGCTTATCCGCAACTCTGGAAAGGCTTATAATAGTTGATGTGTAATCCTGACCACAAAACCAGTCATAAGGGTTCATTCATTTTCTTGTCGGCTTAGTCCCTTTATTAATCTGGGGTCACCAGCGGAATGAACCACCAACTTATCCAGCATATGTTTTAAGCAGCGGATGTCCTTCCAGCCGCAACCCATCTCTGGGAAACATCCATACACACTCATACACAATTTAGCCTACCCAATTCACCTATACCACATGTCTTTGGACAAGTGGGGGAAACCGGAGCACCCGGAGGAAACCCACGCAACCACGGGGAGAACATGCAAACTCCACACAGAAATGCCAACTGACCCAGCCGAGGCTCGAACCAGCGACTTTCTTGCTGTGAGGCGAACGTGCTACTCACTACGCCACCGTGGCGCCCTTAGTCATAAGTATACGTTTTTAATTGGATTTCAGCATCACATGAAACATGAATAAACACGTTTTCCATTGTTGTCCAAGTTATTAGGATAGGACAATATCTGGCCGATATTTGAAAATCTAGAATCTGAGGGTTTACTGAGAAAATCACCCTTAAAGTTCTTCAAATTAAGTTTTTAATGATGCACATTATTAATTAAAAAAATTATTTTGAAACCTTTACAGCAGGAAACTCACAACATGTCTTCATGTCTTATTATTTTAATGATTTTTGCCATAAAATTTAAATCTATTCTATAAAATCTACCCACTGAGCGTATTTTTGCCTATTATACTTAGTAATTTAGTAATTAAAATTCAAATGTAATGTAACAAAGAAGTAGTAGATGCAGAAATATAAGCTAATAAAAATGACAATAAAACAAAAGGAAGACTATGAAAATAAATGGTATGGAGTTTATAACTAGCAGAGTTCATTAATGAAAGTCCCCCTGTGGTTCTGGAGGTATTTCTTCCATTCATTTTCCCTGTAAGGATTTTGAAATGTCTTTTGTTAAAACATTATTTGCCATATAAACCGCTATGAAAAAAATCATTACATTACAGACTTTGATTTAAAGCAAAGTATATGAAAATAAGACCTGAAGATAAAGGTAGAAGAACCTGAAAAAATATCTGAGAAATTAAAGAGAAAAAAAACGGAGTTGAATATAAAAACAGTATATTTCAAGTGTGCTTGTGTGTATATGTATAAATCTTTATGATAAGCTAACTTCTAAAATTCAGTTTTAAATTAAAAATCCATTCTTTAGTGACCATTTTCTGTCTTAAATGTTCAACATAGTCTGTCTGAGCAAACTGTAACTTTTCCATTGCAAACATGCATTGTTTGTGTTTCTACAGAAATATATAAAGCATCAGAGCATGGACGTCCCTCACCAGCAAACAACGGTCCAGCTGCAGGAGTGTATAGAGCTGTTTACCACCGTCGAGACACTGGAGGAGGAAAACCCCTGGTAATCACAAATTCCAGACTTTGATCATTTCTAGTGATGTAATGAATCCTCTGCACATGTGACGTTTCTTTTTTACGTTATATACAGGTATTGTCCCACATGCAAAAGACATCAGCTCGCCACTAAGAAATTGGATCTCTGGTCTTTGCCGGAGGTTCTCATCATCCATTTAAAGCGATTCTCCTACACCAAATACTCTCGAGAGAAACTAGACACAATTGTGGATTTCCCACTGCGGTAAGAGTTTTATTTTATGTATCATTAAGTTGTGCTTACATTTGGCAGGTTTGGTTTGAATTGATGTGCACTAAAACTAGTGGAATTAAAACTTTGACTTTGACTCAAAAGGTTGACTTTTTTTGTATTAAAAACACATTTTTTTATTGGTCGGATGAAATATACAATTTTTTTTAAATAGGAATTTTCATGAGCTGTATGCCAAAATCATCGTTATTAAAGCAATTAAAAGGCTTGAACTACTTCAGTTGTGTGTAATGAATCTAAAATATATAAAAGTCTAATGTTTATCAGTACATAACAGAAAATAATGAACCTTATCACAATATGTAAATTTTTTTGAGAAGGACCTGTAGATATAAAACAGGTATAAATATAGTACAAGCCTCATTTGTCTTCATCATAGACACAATGTTGCTTGCAACAGTTAAATACAGGTGAAATATAGGACATTAAAGGGATAGTTCACCTGAAAACAAAATAGATTTACTATTTACTCAACCTAAAGATGTTACCTTGTTGTAACCTTGATGAGTTTCTTTATTCTGTTTAACACAAAAGAAGATATTTTGAAGAATGTTAGAAACTGGTAGCCACTGACTTTCATGGTAGGAAATACAAATACTATAGAAGTCACAGGTTTCCCAAAAAAGTTCAGCAGAACAAGGAAACTCGAACAGGTTGAAGAGTGAGTAAATGATAACAGAATTTATACTATCCCTCTATATCAGGGATCACCAATCTCGGTCCTGGAGGTCCGGTGTCCTGCAGGGTTTAGCTCCAACTTGTCTCAAAACACCTGCCTGGATGTTTCAAGTGTACCTAGTGTGAGCTTGATTAGCTTGTTCAGGTGTGTTTGATTAGGGTTGGAGCTAAAATCTGCAGGACACCGGACCTCCAGGAACAGGTTTGGTGATCCCTGCTCTATATGCTTTATTTTATTCAATCTTAAAGTGCAGGTCATATTGGTTTTCAAATAATATTTAATTTTGCAGTAAAATTACGTGGTTGTCCTTTAATGAAAATAGTCTGTAAAGTTATAAATAAAAAACATTGTTATGAATAATGCTCTGAATCACCTTAACCATTCCTTAAATTTGCAAATCTTCTGCCTGCTGTCGATCTATGTTCAGCACGATCAGATTAATCCTGCCTGCCCTTAAATACAGAAGATACAGAAAGACCAATCAAAACAGAATAGGCTCAGCTGACCAATCAAAGCAGAGTTGGCTTATGGAAGGGAGGGGTTTAAAGAACTTAAGTTTTGAATTGATTCAAACCATATCGAAATCATAGCACTTATATTAAATGCATATTTAGGGAAAAGTTAAAATGGCATCAAAATGTCTATATTAGGGGACTCTAACACATATCACACACATATCAGGACACTTTAAAATATCATATGACCTGCCTTTAAAAAATGACAGTGTGAGCACTAAGTGAAGCAGGACTAAATGCATCATTTTCAGTCACACCTTATTTTAATGAACAATTCATGATTTCAACAAACCAGTAACTAAGACTTTTAGCTTAATAAACTACTAATTACCTTCTTATTAGTTAGTAAGGTTATAGTTTGGTTTAGGTCATGGGTAGGCTTACATCGAATCTGAGCGCACAGAAATCTGCAGGTTTTTAGCCCAGTATTGAGAATATTTATGTACTTGTGTATATGTTAGTATTTATTCCGTTTTTTAAATTATTTTCAGTACTATTATTGCCTGATATGAAAATGTTCATATGATATTTTCATGATACAGTTTGTAAAGTAATGTATTCTTTTAGTAGATATATTATACGAGAGACTTGCTTTGTTTACCAAATAAGTGGATCTAATTGGATTTGCGTTGTAAACATTAAATAAAAGTTGAAAAGGTATTAATTTTTTATTTCATATATTAAGTTTTAATTACAATAATCCCAAAGTCATTGCACATTAATCTGCAGATTTTATACAAAATCCTGTGCAGAAATAGCAAAAAATGTCCTTAGATTCTGTCTAGCAGTTATCATCGGTTCGATTAGGGATGTAAAATAAGATCCTACTTTATAAGTGCTAATAAATTTCTTAATAATTGGCAAGTAATAATCCTATTATTATTATAAGGTAATCAATGATTGTTGTAAGCTTCTAAATGGTGTGAGTTGTTAAAGTACAAATGAAATCAAAAGTAATCATATTGATTTCATTAGCTCACATTGCTAGTTTTGTGGTGAACAATTCATCTGTGCATGTCATTCAGAAACAAAAATGTTTGCTCTTGCAATCTTTAATTAAATTCTAAAAATGCACTTCCTGCTTGTTTTTCAGTTCAATTCTTTAATTTACGTCTGTCTGGTATTAACATACTTAACCACGCCCCTACAACTGTCAATTTTGACAACAAACAGAAATGGTGAGGAGGAGGAGTCTGTTAGCTTGTAATAACTCCCCCCCCCCAAACCCTTTTTCTGATCTTTCTGAATGAAACGCTTCTACATAAATACATCCAATCAGCTCGCAGGAGAAAAAAACAAGCCACACCCACTGTTTTAACGTTTAATATTCAGTTTCTCATGGAGCTGCGTCACAAACTTTCATTTTTACGGACTGAACTACAAGAGTGAACACACTCCTATACTTAACATGTTTCTCTTGGTTGATCTGTTGGTAAAGCTCCAGTTCTCGTTGTCTGTCTGCAGGGATTTGGATTTCTCAGGTTTCCTCTTAAAGAAGACAGTGAACAGTACTGAACCTCCCTGTCCATATGACCTGATCTCTGTGTCCAACCACTACGGCGGCCTCCGAGACGGACACTGTATGAATCAGAGCTCTTAGCGTTCATTTCAAAACAGCATGCCAAAAATGATTCACTATATTGGTCCCTCATTATATTCATTTTTCTCCTCCAGATACTAGTTATGCCCGGAACAAGGACAACGGCCAGTGGTATTACTTTGACGACAGCAAGGTGACCTATGCAAGAGAAGAACAAATCGTGGTGAGATTAATAACCCATTGTGCTTTGATTTTTGTCAGCGGGGAGAAAATGAATTTGGATTTAGTCTCGCTGTGCATGATTCATTACCACATGCTCTCAGAAACACAATCAAATGTTTGTTTGTTTTTCCTCGTAATGCAATACGTCAATTACTTTCCTTCGGCTTAGTCCGTTATTTATTATGGGCCGCCACAGTGGAATGAAGCGCCAACTATTTTGGCAAATGTTTTATGCAGCGGATGCTCTTCTAGTACTGAGAAACAGTACTAAAAATCATATGTACATTAATAAAGCTCTACTTTTTATTGTTTCAGCTGACCATTAATTACTAAAAAAAGTTCATGCTTATGCAAAGTGTTTGCAATGCAGAGTCTGTGGGGCAGGACAGTACATCTGCCATTGTCCTCTCCTCTGGCTGCTGTTATCAGTCTCTCAAATATTTTTTTTCTTTTTCTGAAAGTCTTGATAACACAATCGTGGAGTTTTTCTATTGTTTTTTTGATCAAATAGAAATGCAAAAAAATTATTTGTGATACTCACCCATTCACTGCACTGTCTATGAAGACCTCCCCTGCTGGAAAACCTGGAAATGTGAAAAGGCTTACATTGTTTATATATTATTAGATTTATTTTATAATTATTTATATTTGTTGATGTAAAAAAAATAATAATACCAGGTGCTTTGGTTTCCCCCACAAGTCCAAAGACATGTGGTATAGGTGAACTGGGTAGGCTAAATTGTTCGTAGTGAATGAGTGTGTATGGATGTTTCCCAGAGATGGGTTGCAGCTGGAAGGGCATCCGCTGTGTAAAAAACATGCTGGATAAGTTGGTGGTTCATTCTGCTGTGGCGACCCCAGATTAATAAAGGGACTAAGCCGACAACAAAATGAATGAATGAATGAATGAATATATACAGTTGAAGTCAAAATTATTAGCCCTTGTTGGAATTTATTTTTTTCTTTTTCAAATGATGTTTAACAGAGCAAGGAATTTTTCAGTAACTCCTATAATATCTTTTCTTCTTCTGGAGAAAGTTTTGTTTTTTTTATTTTGGCTAAAACAAAGCAGTTTTAGATTTATTTTTCATTTTATTGTTTTATAACCATTTTAAGGTCAATATTATTAGCCCCCTTAAGCAATATTTTCTTTGATTATCTACAGAACAAACTGTTATACAATGACTTGCCTAATTACCCTAACTTGCCTAATTAACCTAGTTAAGCCTTTAATAGCACTTTAAGCTGAGTACTAGTATCTTGAAAAATTTCTAGTCAAATATTATGTACTGTCATCATGGAAAAGAGAAAAGAAATCAGTTAGAAATGAGTTAACTATTATGTTTAGAAATGTGCTGGAAAGTTTAGAAAGAATCTTCTTTCCATTAAACAGAAATTGGCAAACTAAATAAATAAAAATTACAGTAGGGCTAATAATTCTGATTGATATATGTATACTCATATATATTTATTATTTATTTAAAAATAAATATGTATTATTTTTTTATGTTAAAAATATTACATATATTTGTATATTTGACAACATTTAGGTATTAAAAAAACAAGATAAAAGCATCTGAAAAGATCATCAGATGCTGAAAATTCACATATTTTGTCAAGAATAAATGAGACTTTTAAATGCACAGTAAACACTTATTTGAATTTATAATATTATTTCAGGTCACACTTTACAATAAGGTTTCTTTAGTTATTGTATTTACTAACATGATTTAATTATGAACAACACTTGTACAGCATTTATTAATCATAGTTCAGCATTTACTAATGCATTATTAACATCCCAATTCATGCTTGTTAACATCAGTTCATGCACCGTGAGTTAACGAACTAACAAAGAACAACTATTTTAGTTAACTAACCTGAACAAATACTGTAATAAATGTATTGTTCGTTGTTTGTTGTTTACTAATGGCATTAACTAATACAACCTTATTGTAAATTGTTACCCAACATTCCCCTGTTTTTGATGCATTTTTTTGATATCCTTGTATTTTCTGTAGACAAGCGCCGCCTACCTCCTGTTCTACCAGCGCCAAGACAAGATCCGTCAGCCCAGCGTCCCTCCGCCCGTGCCCTGCTCCACCCAGCCTGAGAACCACATCTCCTCCCAGACCAACGACAGCGCAGATGGAGCCTCGGCCTGTGTCAGCATGGAGACGGACTGATCTCTGCTGCTTTCCTGCTTCACCTCATTCTTTCTAGCTCTTATCACTTTCATCTCCAGTAACTTGAACCTCTGACTCCCACAGAGGCCACTCTCTCTCTGTCTCTCTCAGGCTGGTGCACGAGCATCATGGGATTTCTTCATGAAACGGGTTTGGCTGGTTGCGGCGGCGGATTGCACTGATATATCTGCACCGCTTCAGCGAGGATGAACGGGAATTCGGAGGTTTGCGGTTCTTCATCACCCACATGTTTTTGTTTTTATTTAATTCTTTTTCCTAAGCTTGCTTTTTCTGAGCTGGCGGAGCTGCTGTCCACACTGGGGGATGTTTGAGCGCAAAACCGACTGCTGCGTGCTGGTTAGCATCACGAATATTAGCAGGAATGGTGTTTCTCATATCAGGGATGTCATGATCAGAAATCTTTCAGGTTTCTGAGATCTTGTTGAAAACAAACTAACTAAAATAATGGTGGGTGGAGGTTAAAAACGAATCAAACTCGCTATCTGTCCACTCACTCGTGAACTATTTATTTTCATAATCGCCAGATGCTAACGATTATAAGTCACATGTGCGACTTCTAAAGATCTTCCAATTTTATTTTCATTCATTTCTTGTGATATTTGTTTCTGGATTTGGGAAAAACCCCTCTGTTGCAGGACACAAACGGAGGGCTGTTTTCCTGTGAGAATTACTTCTCTCTTATTTTTATTTGTAAAAAGACAAGAAAACACATTTTTTCCCAGACTAATTGCGTGCAATTTATTACGAACTCTCTGGAGCAATGAGAATACTTCAGCAAAGTGCTTTCTGGATAGAGCTCTTTACTCGATTTTTAAGGCACCTCTTTGTACAGTATTTTTGTATTGTAAGAATAAATGTTGTCTTTGATCACTTTGGATCAAACGCTGGGAAACTGGGGCAAGCTTTCATTTTATTTTGTTAATAGAAAAGTGAATCTATATAATTGTATACAGCTCTTTTGATATGAATAAATGATGACCATTAAGTCGAGGTTTAGGCTTCCATTTACATTGTTTTACCTCTGAATAAAAGGATGGGTAGATCCTTTTTGTTTTTGGCGCGATGGGAAAGTGCATATTGACATTTTCAGCTGTTTACAGTGTTGTGATTATTTCTGCGCACTGCATAGAGATCGTACAGAAAATGCTTTTTCATTTGCACTTCCTGTTAAGTGACTGCTTCGTCGAGCTTCTCAGATGATAATGTATGCAGTTTATATCTCAGAATGACAGATATATATATCACTATGTGTGACAGGAGCACTTAAAACTAACAGTACAGTATAAAATCTAACGTAATATGACAGAGGAATCTCTCAAAACCTGTTCAGAAGCAAAAGATTTGAATGTTTTCACGACACACCGTGAATTAAAATGTATTTTCGTAAATCTCAGATTCAATTAATATACAATAAATATAAAACAGCAACATACTTGACAGGATTTGTAAGATTTAACGCAATCCTATGGCAGTTCGTAACTTTTTGATTTAGTCGCTAATTTGTATCATTTCGTACGATTTAATTCGTACAATTTAGTACAATTTGCTCATCAGCCAATGATGATTTGGTTTAGGGGCGAGGTTGGGTGCCACACCTCCTTTTTTACTAACGTACGTTTTCGTATGAATTAGCCACTAAACTGACAAAATGGGAAATACTTACGTTTTCTCGTGAGATCAGGTCTGGATATTCACATAAACTGGTGTTAAGTTTTGCCTTTGAGTTAAAAGCTCAATTAATATACTGTAAATATAAAACGACAATGCACTTGACAGGATTTGTGAGATTCAATACTAACTTGCGGTAATTCGTAACTTTTTGATTTAGTGGCTAATTCGTATGAAAATGTACGATTTTAAAAGAAGGCGTGGCACTTAACCCCACCCCTAAACCCAACCGTCATTGGCTGATGAGCAAATCGTACTAAATTGTACGAATTCATAGGAATTAGCCACTAAACTGACAAAACATAAAATACTTACGTTTTCTCGTGAGATCAGGCTGGAGATTCACATGAACTGGTGTGAAGTTTCTTATAGTGGGCATTTTCATTTTAAACTAGTTTTATTTCGCAACTACAGATCTCAGAATAACAGATATATATCACTATGAGTGACAGGAGCACTTAAGCCTACAGTACCGTATAATATCTAACAGAGGAATCTCTCAAAACCTGTCCAGAAACAAAAGATTCGGATGTTTTCACAACATACTGTGACTTGAAACGTATTTTTGCCTCTAAGTAAAAGCTCAATTAATTTACGGTAAATATAAAATGACAATGTCCTTGACAGAATTTGTGAGATTCAAAACTAACTTATGGCAATTCGTAACTTTTTTTTTATTTAGTCGCTAATTCGTACAATTTAGTACGGTTTGCTCATCAGCCAATGACGGTTGGGCCTAGGGGCGGGGTTGAGTGCCACGCCTCCTTTTTAAAAATCGCACATTTTCATACGAATTAGCCACTAAACTGACAAAACGTAAAATACTTGCGTTTTCTCGTGAGATCAGGCTGGAGATTCACATGAACTGGTGTGAAGTTTCTTATAGTGGGCATTTTCTTTTTAAACTAGTTTTACTTCGCAACTACAGTCTTCCATTTTTGTACGTGATTTATTATTATTAATACGATGATCCTGTTTCACTTTTACAGTTTCATAGTGATCGATTGCCTTGGTACTAGCATTGATTGCTCAAATATTTTGCTAGTGCTGGAAACGGTAGCTTTAAAAAGTCACGTTTCTTTTAAAATCAGATATTTATTAGCGATACTGTGTGCTTATTCCAGTGAAATCCATTTAAAAATCGCCAGCTGTGTATAAATGTTAGAACAGTTAAATTTTTAAAGCTACAAGTTTATTTTGCAAGCCCGTTTTTAACAGTATATCAACCCAGTCACTGCATTGTGGAGGCATTTTCTGTATAGAAATTTAAACATTATAAATAAGTGAAATAAAAGCTTATTTGAATTTTGAGTACGTAGTGTTTTCTCCACCTCCAGCATGAGAACGTGATCACGTCTGTGTGATTCATAAATCGTCCTCCGGCTTGATCATTTCCCATCATCTCATTCAAACAGAGACACGAGCACAAATTGATTTCCCCTTCACCTGAGGGTTCAATATAACGTTTATTATATTAATACATCTCTCGAACACAGAGGACAAACATCTGCTCTACAAACAATTTACTGTTATAATAGCTCAGTGTTTGAAACAACGGCTTGTCAATAAGAAACCGCCATAAAAATCGAGCGCTAAAGAGAAAAACTGCTGTATAGAAATGGTTTAATTAAAGTTGAAATCTTTAACAACTGTTTAGAAGGCACTAAACTCCTAAAACATGTATTTTCAATGCATCGGTTCACACATAAATATACTATTAAGACATAAAACTTCTGTATGTTAATACCTTTGGCAATAATTTGAATCTTCACTGTGCTTATATTGTGTCTCAGGACATTCATGTGGGTGTTAAAGAGATATTTATTGCCAAAAATTAAAATCCTGTCATCATAATGTTGGAAACCGTGGATCATTGACTTCCATAGCATTTGTTTTTACCTATTATGGATGTCAATGGTTAGTTAACGATGACAATTTTCATTTTTGGGTGAACTGTCCCTTTAAGACATCCAAATCACCCTAAACACCATAAGGATCATTCCAGCATTCGTCAAGTACCAGCATATGAATCATGTTAAGCAATCACTGGTTCATATCACATCAGATGTTTGATTTTTACTGTGGTTTTTAGTTAAAGAGTCCTCTGAAGTTCAGATCCTGACACATGAGTTCCTCCTCAACGTTCTCCAGGGCCCATTTATGCTCCACGATCTCCAGGGCTTCCCACTCGCTCTGTTACAACGACAGAAGATGATCATCGAGAGCAGTGGAAACGTCTGCTTATGTGATCCACAGGTGAAGTTCAACAACATGAGGGTGAGTAAACGATCATGTTATTTCTCCCTCTTTAAAGCGTATCTATTATGATTTTTTTTTAAAGGTTGCTCATCTATCCAAGCAAATAATTTTTTAACCCACTAGGGTTTTGAGTGTCCACATAGATGGACAGCACGTTTTAGCTCTAATGTGACTATTTAAAATACTTTGAATGTTGTATATTTGGTAAAGACATACAGTGTCATCCTGTAACAGTTTCGCAGCATATGAAACACTATTTTTTCCCAAACACTATTTTTAACTGTCCAAAATGGGAAAAAAAATAGTTTTTACTCTCTGATAGTCAAAGCAAGTTCAAAACAAAATTCTATGTTAAATAAGCATTAAAAAAAACAGTCAGGAAAAAGTGTTTTATGTAAATTCGGACCACAAGTCCACATATATGGACATCATTTTTCTCTAAAAGTACATCGTATCAAAAGATGATACGTCGGTTTTATTCTACTTAGGTTCCAATAAGCCCAAATAGCAAAGAGAAATAAAAACACGCATGTAGAAAAACACCTCGGGCACTAAGAGGTTAAAAATAACTATTTAATCACAGAGGCATTGCAGCATCAGCTCTTTTCTCTGTGTCTAAAACGGTTGGTTTAAGAATCCTTCCCTTTTTAAACTCCCGCCTTCCAAAAAGCCTCTTTTCTGCTTTAATTGGTCAGATGTGTTGGCGCAGTCTGTTGTGATTGGTTGAGTCCTTCTCTAAAAACCAAATGTCATTCATCCGAAAAATACTTCCATATTATATAGTATGCAAGCTGAGCAGTATGTCTGAATTCATAGTATTCAAAAAAACAAAGGTGAGAAGTACCCGGATGACCGACTGCTTGCGGCGAGATTCTGAAGTGCACATGCAACACCATAATGCCACAGAAGATCATTTATTAATAGGACTGACTGATGCAGGTTACATGATAATGAGAAATAGCGGATGTAGTTTGTGTAGTACGTCTAAGTTCCATTCATACTACTCGCATTCATACTGTATAGGATGTACTTTTCTAATTGTCGTCCAGTAAATTTAAATGTAGTACCTATTCGAGTAGTCGGCGATTTCAGACGCAGCCCATATCTATATTTTTACTCCGAAGGATTTCTCAGCACTTTTTATGAATCAAATTGTATGAAACAAAGAGTATTTGCTTTTACAGCATAGAAATAGCATCTTCCTGGTGTGTCAACAACACAAACCAAACTCTTCCAGTCTTTAGAAATGGTCAAAATAGGCATTGTTTGTCATTGTTTCCTTCAGCCTGCTTTAATGCACATTTTAAAGAAATGATGAACTAGAACTTCTATGAACTTCAATCACAATAGGAACACAAAATTTTGAATACAATTCTCTTAAATCACAAAAAAAAAAGACGTTATTATGTTTGTTTGAGGTAGCTTTGGATTTGTGTGAAGTAGGGTTAATGCGAATAATAGGAAACAGAAATGCATTTGCTGAATAAACTCTGATGTAGCAAACATTATAGCCATGTATCCAATCAGCTGTCTCCATTATGCTTGCTTTGTTTACTCTTACTCTACTCTTATTGGTTACTAGGTTACCAATTCTACAGTCAGCCACTCTAATAGCTTGACAGAAACGCACTGAACACGGTTTTCGCGTTGAGAGGAGCATCTTTTAAATGATTTACTAACGGCTGCGAGTGTTTTGCACACTGCTTATGTGCCCTGTCACTGTGCGCCTTGTGGTTTAACTGCCTGCTGCGCCTCACGTTTTTGCTATTGCGCACTGTGCTCACAGTTGGAAAAAAAAGTCAACTCTGATCGGAAAAAGCAATCTTTTTCATTCTCCAATCAAATGAAAGCAGAGGCGGGTTTACGTTGAGGTGACTGCAGTGTTGTCAAGATGACTAAGGAGACTTTTGAAGATAGAGGAGAGACTAGTAGTTGCTGTTTTAAAGAGCCCCTATTATATGTTAAAAAGGTTCATATTTTGGTTTTGGGGGTCTCCAACAGCAGGCTAATATGCATGCATTGTCAAAAAACACTTTCATTGTCTTATAATATGCATTTATTTTTACCTCATTATCCCAGCGACTCCTATATGAATCGTTCAGCGATTCATTTGTTCCAAAACCTC
The DNA here is from genome assembly GCA_903798035.1 of Danio albolineatus. Classification (NCBI taxonomy): domain Eukaryota; kingdom Metazoa; phylum Chordata; class Actinopteri; order Cypriniformes; family Danionidae; genus Danio; species Danio albolineatus. The sequence goes on along the minus strand of CAIGQQ010035257.1, from coordinate 8,955,658 downwards.
TCCTTAGCGTGATGCTAAACTGCGCTGATTGGACCGATGACCCAGTCTGTTGCGATTGGTTGACATCATTCAGCGCGAGAGAATGCCCACCACGGCTTATCAATACTGAAGTAGTCATAGTGTGTGCGTGAACATACCTGCTAACACTCGTTTTTTTCCGGGAGTCGCCCGTATTTCAGACACCTCAGCCCTGAAACTAACCCCCGATCTCCCGGCATATTGCTCTATTCTTAACCATAAGTAAAAACAGCAACACACATTCAGTATTAGTATCAAACGATCGATGAATCCTCCGTTTTAAGCGTGTAGATTAGAAGCACTCCTCAAAGGGAACAGTCTCGTCTGTGGTTCATTTGCGCACTTCCTATAATATTTAGCTAAGCTCAGTGCTCTTCTTGCCAGATGTTGCTGACTCATTCCAGTCCAAACCCTATCTAAAAGGTTTTTACCTGCACAATCAAATTCAAAACCGCCCAATATGCCAACCTTTGCTTGCAGCTGTTGTTTGTGGGCGGGGTTGGGGGTTTCATATCTCCCGGGGCTGCGCGCGCACAAATGGGCGGGGCTTATGTTTTGTGTTCACGTCATGCCGAAACGGCTAAAGACTCGTAAGCATGGCGATTCGTTTGAGGAACTATGAGTCGACTCTTTTATGGATGAATCAATAATTTTAAACACTGTGCACTTTTAGATTTAAGCCTTAGCTGGACATTTCACTTCATTTAGAGCTGTGTTACACACTGCATGCAAGCTCATTTTCAAAAACCCATAATAGGGGCTCTTTAAATTAAGCAAGGTTGAATGACTGCATAAATCTCGAATACCACAATATTATTACATATTAAAAATACAACAATATCAACAGCAACACTCGCGCACAATACGCAGCTGATTCAGTGGTTGTCTAGTGACATAAAAAGCGCAGCATGCTTCTTTTTGTGTCAACAAAATGGAAAAGCAAGTTCAGTGTGATCGGCCCCTAATAGGGTATAAGCAGAAGGACTTTTAATTGTCAGTAACCCAGTAAATGCTTCAGGTGAGCTGTATGTCGTAACAAAATCACCACGTTTAAGGTCTGTTTTCTTTAAATCAATGATCTTCACTGCCAGATTGATATACAATGCAAAGTTGGTCTCAGAATATTCAAGAAGCACTGCTTTAAGTTACATTTTTCCTTGCCATGTCTTTAAAATAAACATGTACTAATCTTGACGGCGCTTGCGAGTAAATGATTTTCATCTCATTTTACACTTGAACACCTAAATGAATGCTGCAGTCTATTTAACTGATTATAGTTTAATTACATTACAAGATGCTGTAAAAGGAACAGTTTAAAATTGAAAAAGTCACATTGACTGTTCATTGACCGGAAGTTTATCGGTAGAGAAAAAAACACTAGCTGAGCATAAACTCCATTCACATTTGGGATTTTTTTCTTTGTTTGTGAACTTAAAAAGATTTTGCTTCACGTTAGAAGGGAAAGCGGCTAGTGAAGATTGTAGGCTGGGATGTGAATTTGCTACAAAGCAATGTTGGTTTATGAAGGCAGTACATTTAAAATCGTTCTCTCTTTAACTCTATTTTGTATGCAATTTAATCTATGAAACTTTGCAAATGTTTTATATTCACAAGCAGCTACATTACACATAATATGAAACGTAATATCCAAAAAAAAAAAATCATAGTTTGAAAGAATTTGTGGTAACAATTTGGTTTAGGTCACAATTCACGGTATTAACAAACTTATTACCTAACACTACTAGCTCAATAAAAGTACTAATTATCTGTTCATTTATAGTTAGAAAGGTAGTAGCTGGGTTTAGGGTAGGATTGGGGATGTAAATTAATTTCTACTTTAAAAATACCAATGAACAGTTAGCATCTTATTAATATGCAGGTTATAAGCCAGCAGTTAACAGCATGAATTGTGACCTAAACTAAAGTGTCACTGAATTTGCATATCGTATACTGCGCTGAACACCATCTATATTTCTAAAGTAATGTTTCAGCAATTCTGAAACAATGGCCCCGTTTACACTGCCAGTTAAATGTGACCCTATTTCAATTTGGGTTTTTTTTTTAAGAGAACATTAAAAGAACTTGTAAACGGACAGGCAAAAAAAATATGATATATGCAACAAATCAGAATTGGGCATCAAGACCTGACAGTGTAAACGGGGCCTAAGAGACTCAAAGAGGCACAGTTTCAGGTTTCACAGCCATCTTAAGATTGAGGTTTTAAAATAAAAGTGATCGTGTTTCTACACCGGGGGCTGCTGTTGCATGCGTAGTGTAGGTGATGAAAAAAGTTAACGAAATTACTCCTCCATAAAAAAAATCTGATACATAACTCCAAAGCAGAGCTCACTGATGATGCAAGGTTTAGTACATGCATACGTTCATATTTCTATGTAAACCACAATATTTGCATCACATATAAATACACAAAAATGATACAAACACAAATACTGCTCACCTTAAATGCTTTATTAGGATCAGGCGGCATCGCCATCGCAGCCCCCGTCATCTGATCCTGCATGATTCTGGACTGATCTGCAGCTGGAAATGAACAAGAGGAAGAAAATCCAGCAGGACTGAAATTACATTTAGGTATTAATTAGGTATATCTCATAGGGGTCAAAGATGAGGCGTCCCAGTTTACTGTCTGGAAGAAATTTAACTCACAAAAGTGATTTTATAGATGTAAAATGCAAATAAACTGCAAGCGTCTACTTTAATGTTTCATACACATTTTGTGGAAATAATGTGTCGTTACTTTGGAAATCTGTCATTGAGTAGAACACATTTCAAATGTAAAAATGGAAGAATATACTCATTTACAGCTGCATTTTTTATATATATTTTAATAAATAAGTCATCATACTAAGTTTTAATACACTTTTAGTGGGCTTTAATGAATATTTAATTAAACTGTGCACATTTTTAAAGTAAAATTTAAAGCTTATATTACACTTGTTTTAGATGCTTAAACTCCTTTTTGTCTTTGACCCATACAGTATACACTACCTGACAAAAGTCTTGTCATCTATCCAGGTTTTAGGAACAACAACTTCTAGTTGATCATTTGGCATTAGAAGTGGCTTATATGAAAGGCAAAGGCCTCTAAATTACGCTTATTTTACCTTAATAAAATATGATCATGTCTTGATTTTTTTAAAGATTTAATTAGGACAGTTAGGTCTGACTTTGCTTAGACAAAAGTCTTGTCACTTTACAGAAATAATGTACAGTATAGAATATAAAGTCATGGTGTAGTGGAAAAAGAATTAAGATCGTGTAGGACTCTCATGACTCCATCAAGATTCTTTTGTTTAATCTTCAATGCCTCCTCCTCCATCTTACCCCAGACATGCTCAATAATGTTCATGTCTGGTGACTGGGCTGGCCAATCCTGGAGCACCTTGACCTTCTTTGCTTTCGGGAACTTTGATGTGGAGGCTGAAGTATGAGAAGGAGCGCTAACCTGCTGAAGAATTTGCCCTCTTCTGTGGTTTGTAATGTAATGGGCAGCACAAATGCCTTGATACCTCAGGCTGGTGATGTTGCCATCCACTCTGCAGATCTCTTGCACACCCCCATACTGAATGTAACCCCAAACCATGATTTTTCCTTAACCAAACTTGACTGATTTGTGTGAGAATCTTGGGTCCATGCGGGCTCCAATAGGTCTTCTGCAGTATTTGTGATGATTGGGATGCAGTTCAACAGATGATTCAGATAAATCTACCCTCTTTTCCAAATGATCAACTAGAAGTCAAGTTATTATTTGTTTCTCTTACAACTAGCAACACAACAAGACTTTTGTCAGGTAGTGTATAATATAATAAAAGTAGATTTCATACACAAGATTAACTGACCATTGTCTTGTCCAAGGATGAGGGTGTACATGCTTCTGAGCCCAAACACGTTGAGAAAATACCATGAGGCTGAACTGACCCTGTTTAACAGAACAGAGTTTATGTTTGGTTTTCAGCATTTGGCAACAAATCAAAAACCTCACATGTCAGTACCGTACCATGAGGCGTCCAGAGAGACCAGCTCGATTCCTCTCTGTAGCATGGGCTTGAATCTCAGCGTCAGAGGAAACGGAACTTTAGCTGAAAGAGAAACCAGCGGGACAACATTACACTAAACCGTTCCGTTCAGCTCTTAAGTTTGGGATCATTGAAGAGGTTTAAAAGTCCTGTGAAATTAACATTTTTTTAGATGTTTGTATCGGCATGTTAGATTTAAGGATATCTATAAGCTAGTGTGCTCCAAAACTGTGGCAGAATTAACATTTAGAAGGTATAAACCTGATGTAAACATCCATAGCTTGCTGTTTATCACTTCCACCTTAATGGAGCGACGATTTTTTTGACATCACTTCATACGTCAGTTTCTCATCAAATCTTCTGGCCAATCAAATGCTGCCTAGTATCAGAAATGCCCCGCCCCCTTTAAGACATTTCTCATTGGTTTTTCATTTGATGCACTTGAGCTCAACCACTCTCACTGGCAGAGCTGATTAAAATTAAAAGCTGTTGATGTTTTTTTTTTTTATATAAATGGGAGGAGCTACTCTGTCCCGCCCTCTCTTCATGCATTAGCTGAGATTACATCAAATTTCGAATACAAAATGCACATTTCAAAGCACTTCACAGGACCTTTTAAAACAATTCTCAGTTGTCCCAGTAATGTGTTTCAGCTCAAACTACAGCATGGATTATATATCAAGTCATAAATGGTGCAAAACAAATTTCTGTGCCCCTTTAAATGCAAATGAGCAGCTGCTTCCTGAAAAGGGAGCAGTCTTTACAGCTTGTGCATTGGTAACTCATGCAACAACAAACAAAGAAAGCATATGGGGCCTATACCAGAGGCCTGTTGCACAAAGCCAATTTGGGTTTCAACCCAGGTAAGTTTGCTTTTATTTTGAAAAAAATCTGAGTTTTTGGGCTCAAGAAGGTGGGTTGGTTTTCTAACTTGTGCTGCCTGGCTAACCTGCTATAGAGCAAGTTTTATTTTGCGTTAGAGATTGCAAACCCAAACTAGTGTGCCAAAATGAGCCATTTACACACAATATTTTTAAATCTAAATTTTCTTTTGTTGCTAATCCTTTTCATATTAATTCTAATTGTTTATACTATATTTGAATTGTCAGTTAACATTAATGATGGCTTTGAATTTAAAATTGACTTTTAAAAATTCATATATAAATTAGCTTTAATCTATAAAGCTTTTGAGCTGTTGTGAACCTACATTATTAAAATCAGTTGATTCATCTATTTGCATTTACTGTATATAATAATATTAGATATTTGTTTCCATCTTAAACTGTTGCTGCATCAGAAGTGTTTAGTTCTGCCTTGTAAATGTGTTTAAATTTATTATATTTTTGTTTGTAAAATCATCAAAACTGATGTCTGCAATCCAGAATTATTCACTAAGGGTAAACCCCAAGTTGACAGAGAACATTTATATATCAAGCATAGGCCTGTCACAATTAGGTATTGGACGATAACCGGTTTCAAGTTATACCGCGGTTCGGAAAAGTCAAAGGTTTAAAAACCATAAAAACTTTCTGCAATACCGTTCCTGAGGTGTGTAAGATTTTTTTATTTACGTTTTTTTTTTTTTTTTTTTTAAGGACAACGATATTTCCAGCTGAAAAGATATCCAAAAATGCCGGATAAAATTGTGAACAAATTTGTGTTTCTGAAACTATCGAAGACAGCAGAAGTCAATGATACATTTGAATTATTTAGCCTGACATGTTTACTGCTCTGAAATATTATAAATGTTTCTCGAAATAAAATATTTTGTATTCAAAAGGGAAAACGTTGTTGTCTTTTAGCCAGACATTTAAAAATATATATATTACTGCAGTAAACACAATACCTTAAAACCGTGATATTTTTGTCCAAAGTTATCATATCGTCAAAATCTTATACTGGCCCATGCCTAGTCACAATAATCAATATATCGACTCATCGCAAGCACATGGACATGACCTCAATCATTTTTTGGTGATGCAATATATAATCACCCAACATAAAAACAATATCAGCAACATTTTAGCTCATTGTAGAACCTCTCTATCTCTGTTGGTGGTTTCAGTGTTAGCATGGTTAAAAAACACTATAGTATTTACTATAAATTACTGTAGTATATTTTCATGTGGGGGCCGGATGACTGAAAATAGATCTGGTAGCAGATATCGCAGCCTCTATTACTTTTTACCTTGCAATTTCAACATTTTCATTATTATTTCTTTGCTTAGGATAGGGGGCGACACGGTGGCACAGTAGGTAGTGATGTCGCCTCACAGCAAGAAGGTCGCTGGTTCGAGCCTCGGCTTGGCCAGTTGGCATTTCTGTGTGGAGTTTGCATGTTCTCCTCGTGTTCGCGTGGGTTTCCTCCGGGTGCTGCGGTTTCCCCCACAGTCCAAAGACATGCGGTACAGGTGAATTAGGTAAGCTAAATTGTCCGTTGTGAATGAGTGTGTATATATGTTTCCCAGAGATTTGTGGCTGGAAGGGCATCTGCTGCATAAAACAAATGCTGGATAAGTTGGCGGTTCATTCCGCTGTGGCGACCCTGGATTAATAAAGGGACTAAAAGAAAATGAATGAATGAATGCTTAGAATAGGCATTTTCACATTCTGATTCCAATGCCTCATTATTAAACTGTTAAAATGACTATAATTAAATGAAATATTATACGTTCTTCGGAAGACGGTACTTGCATCGTGCTGATATTATATTGTCATTCTGGCATTATATAATGAGTGACATAAAATGGTTTTAAAATGACAATAATATTGTTTAATTGCAATATATTTTGGTACAATATATCACACAATAAAAATTAGATATCATAACAGGCCTAATCAAGCATTGTGAAACTACTTAACCTGAATTTGTTTGGGTTTCTCAGTTTAGGACTCACTCTGCAACCCAGAGTTTCTTCAACTTGTGTTGTGCAACAGGCCTCAGTTGAGGAAACTTTCAGTTTTGGATAAACTATCCTTTTAAAGTAAAATTTGAGTTTTCCACTAGTAATAAAGTAAATATGTGGTGGTGTTCGACTCATAAATATGATCATCTAAAATGACTTGACTGCATTAATATGTTCCCTTTGTGTCAAATATACACACATTTACTACAAAAACATGTCTATGAATGTAAAGGAACAGTGTGTCTTTTAGCCATGTTTAGCCATAAGCTGTACTGAACAAACCTGAATGTAATCCCACTATGATCAGCGCCCACCTACTGATGCCCGCCTTTCAGAAAATGAGTTATGAATGTACTGGCCAAGCGTTACATCACGTAATTAAAATTCATGAGCCGGCTGCTAAGGTTTAGAATGACTCCCTTCGTGTTTCAGATCTTTACAAATAAATGTTTAAGGAGTAAAAAAAGACATTTTACCCAAAACTGAACATTCTGTCATCGTTTAGTCACCCTTCGCTTGTTCAAAACCTATCTGAGTTTCTTTCTTCAGTTCAACACAATGGAAGATATTTTTAAACATGCTGGTTGCTAGGACCCATTGATGTCCATGGTGTATTTTTCCTATTATGGAAGTCAAAGGGGAAACCAGCATTCTTCAAAATATCTTCTTTTATATTCAACAGAAGAAAGAAACTAATTTTCATCTTTGGGTGAACTCTCCCTTTAAGACCACATTTACAATGTACACTCACCGGCCACTTTATTAGGTACACCTTACTAGTACAGGGTTGGACCACCTTTTGCCTTCAGAACTGTGTTAATTCTTTGTTAAGCTGTTGATACAAGGCAGGATGGAGCCATGCTTTCATGTTGTTGACGCCAAATTCTGACCCTACCATCTGAATGTCGCAGCAGAAATCAACACTCATCAGATCAGGCAACGCTTTTCTATCTTCTATTGTCTAATTTTGGGGAGCCTGTGTGAATTGTAGCCTCAGTTTCCTGTTCATAGCTGACAGGAGTGGCACCCGGTGTGGTCTTCTGCTGCTGTAGCCCATCTGCCTCAAGGTTGGATGTGTTGTGCGTTCAGAGATGCATTTTCTGCAGACCTCGGTTGTAACGAGTGGTTTTTTGAGTTACTGTTGCCTTTCTATCAGCTGGAATCAGTCTGGCCATTCTCCTCTGACCTTTGCAGGGTTCATACACATTTTTACTACAAAAATTCCATGACTTTCCACGAATTTGAAGTCAATTTTTATGACCTAATGTTTCATGTAAATGTACACATATACATGGTAAATCATAAGAAGCATTTAAATTTATTACAGCATATCATAAAGCATGCAAGAGTTTCAATTTATTTTTATATTTATGTAAAATAGATGATGCTTACACAGCACTAATAATGCGAGCGCATGTTTTTGGCCCAGAAAAGAAAAGTAAAAACAACTTACCTCCATTCCAATATACAGATATTTGTCAAACTAATTTTAGATAATCTTAAAAGTTTGTTAAACTAGTAAAAGTAGTTAAAACTACTATTACAAAGCCACAATCACAGTGCACTTTTCACCCCATAGACTTCCATTTATAGGTATGTGAATGCGGCAGACCAGAAAGGCAAGCATGTGTCTCCCATTTAACTGCATTCGAAAGTTCAAGCTTAGTGAATTTTTATCTGCAAAATCACATCAGGTAATTACGTGAGTTCAATAGAAGATCATTTAAAATAATAAATAAAAAATATGGAGCAATCACTCACTTTTATTAATGTCTAATCATATTGTTCGCCCTTGTCGCAGCGCCACACAACAGAATTTTGCAAGCACAAGTTCTACTGTGACCGCAGCTTAAGCCGCTTTGGACAAAAATGTCTGCTAAATGACTAAATGTAAATGTAATTTCCAAGACTTTTCCAAAACCTTCTGGGTTTTTCCAAAACTCTTCCAGGCCTGGAAAATGCCATGTCAAAATTCCATGACTTTTCCAGGTTTTCCATGACCGTATGAACCCTGCCTGTGGCATCAACAAGGCATTTGCGCCCACAGAACTGCCACTCACTAGATATTTTCTCTTTTTCAGACTATTCTTTGTAAACCCTAGAGATGGTTGTGTGTGAAAATCCCAGTAGATCAGCAGTTTCTGAAATACTCAGACCAGCCCGTCTGGCACCAACAACCATGTCACTTAAATCACCTTTCTTCCCGATTCTGATGCTCAGTTTGAACTGCAGCAGATCGTCTTGACCATGTCTACAGGCCTAAATGCTTTGAGTTGTTGCCATGTGATTGGCTGATTAGAAATTTGCATTAATGAGCAGTAAGACCTTATAAAGTGGCCGGTGAGTGTATTCCTTTGTTTTTTGCATATAACAAAAGCTCTTACTTGTCAGGAAACCAGAAAAGGCCCAGTTGATCCATCCTCCAATCAGAATCATGGGCAGCACATTGGTCAGATTCCCTTTCATCATGTCGGTCAGCATGCTGGGATCTGTGATGACAGATGTTATGATGAAGCACAGCAGGTTATACATTTTATTTCATTTGAGGATGTTAATTTGGCGATTACCTGTCATGGGGTTTTTGGGGGTCACCTTTCTTTTGACCTTTTTGAAGAATCCAGTCTCTGGGTTGTTGAAGTAATGTTTTCTCATGGCAAACGACTGAAACGGGACAGCGATTATTGGTCGATCACACATGAAGTGAATAAATATAGTTTGAGAAGTGTCATTCATAATATAATACAATCATTAATACCTGTTTAGGAAGATACTTTCCGTTTTCTCTTAATATGCGACTGCGCAGCAAAACCTGACTGTAAAGTGAAGTAACAAATGATTAATAATGCTTAAACACCTCTGATTATAGGATTATATAAATGTACATGTAGTAAGGGTGAAAATACATTTTTCAACAATCATTATAGTAATATAACATTAAAAAAAAATTCTGACTATAATAACTCATTTTTATACATTATTCATGTAATGGAAGTTCCTATAACTAAAAATTAAGTCCTATCAGGCATATTTACACTACCTGACAAAAGTCTTGTTGCCTATCCAAGTTTTAGGAACAACAAAGAATAGCTTGACTTCAAGTTGATCATTTGGTATCAGAAGTGGCTTATATGAAAGGCAAAGGCCTCTAGATTACGCTTATTTTACCTAAATAAAATATGATCATGCCTTGATTTCTATTTATTTAATTAGGACATTAAGATCTGACTTTGCTTAGACAAAAGTCTTGTCGCTTAACATAAATAATGTACAGTATAGAATATAAAGTCATGGTGTAGTGGAGAAAGAATTAATATTGTGTGTGACTCCCATGAGCTTGGAGGACTGCATCCACACATCTCTGCGGTGACTCAAATAACTTATTAATAAAGTCATCTGGAATGGCAGAGAAAGTGTTCTTGCAGGACTCCCAGAGTTCATCAAGATTCTTTGGATTCATCTTCAATGCCTCCTCCATCTTAGACAAGACATGCTTAATAATGTTCACTTCTGGTGACTGGGCTGGCCAATCCTGGAGCGCCTTGACCTTCTTTGCTTTCAGGAAATTTGATGTGGAGGCTGAAGTATGAGAAGGAGCGCTAACCTGCTGAAATTTTCTCCTCTCCTGTGGTTTGTAATGTAATGGGCAGCACAAATGTCTTGATTTTTCCTTCACCACACTTGACTAATTTCTGTGAGAATCGTGGGTCCATGCAGGTTCCAATAGGTCTTCTGCAGTATTTGTGATGATTAGGATGCAGTTCAAAAGTTGATTCATTAGATAAATCTACCTTCTGCCACTTTTCCAAATGATCAACTAGAAGTCAAGTCATTATTTGTTGCTCTTAAAACTGGGATCGGTGACAAGACTTTTGTCAGGTGGTGTAGAACACGAATATTCTGATGGCATTGTATTGAAACATCAGTGCTGCCCCAAAATTAAATTGATTTGTTGTTTCCATATTTTTCTGGATGAACAGAAAAGATCTGAAGGTCAGTTTTTGTCAAAATTCTGAACTTTGGATTTTCCATAATTAAATATAGATGTTAATATTTTTATTTATATATATATATGTTTCTACACCATTTACTCAGCAATCTGAACTTAATTCTGAATTTAGGAAATTGAATTATTCTGAACTTTAGATAGTGATTTATGTCGTTTAATGTATCTGTTTATATCTAAACATCTGTATTGTATGCTTCTCACCTGTCAGACACCTGCTGCAGATCCACCTTCTTCTCATTATGGATCAGTTTAGTGATGTAGTGCCGCAAAATTCCGACGAAGAATGTGATGAAGACTATGGGCAAAACAACCCAAAGGCGAATACTGGAGTCTAACAGCAGCTCTGGACCTGCCATTTCTATGCTGACAGAAATCGAACTATAAACACTGACACTTGTTAAGCTTTTTTAATAATTATATAATTCCGGAAATAATACGACGATGAAAAGTCAAAAGGTGGTAAAACTACATAACTTTTAGGCACATTTCTGAATGAACATGCGCCATCTGCGCAGCTGCTGTTTGACCTTTGAACTAGTAGCGATTCGAACACGAGTCGTTTTGTTGAGTTGGATCTTTTTAATGGATCTTTTGAATCATTTCACGCTTAAAGCCATCTTGGAACCGAGTCTATTTTATACCGAGTCACTTTAAAACTTGACAGTTTGATTCCAACACATAAGAAATATAGATATTTTAATAAATTACAGTGTGTAAGCATATATAGCTCTAATATTTTTGGAGCATTTAATATATTACGCGGTGAAACAAAAAATCCGGTATTTTTTTAATTAAAAATAAGTTTAAATACTTCCCAGAGATGGGTTGTGGCTGGAAGGGCATCCGCTGCGTAAAACAAATGCCGGATAAGTTGGCGGTTCATTCCGCTGTGGCGACCCCGAATTAATAAAGGGACTAAGTCGAAAAGAAAATGAATGAATGAAGTTTAAATACGTTTTAACACGAACTGATTAGCATGAATGAGTCGGAAGTTGCGTTATCGATTTAAAAAATATTGTATTGACAAATATATTTGTCTTATTAAGAGATTATTTCCTATAGGTAAATAGGAAACGTAGATATTAAAAACTAGAAAAAGCTATAAAAAAAAGTTTAGCTAACGCCATTTCCGGTTAAGACCGAGGACGTTTCCGGATATCTTGTAAACAAGTGTGGAGCCACGTGACTGACCGAATGAAGGTTTAGCTTAATCGTACTCGATACTTCATATATTTGCTAGTAAATTACGTTAATCTGTCATCTGTAAGCTTAAATCGCTGCAAGAGCTCAGCGACGGGCTGTTATTGTTTGATGCACGTTAATATTACAAACATTGACTGCTATTAAAGAAAACTTGGATCCGCGACCATCAGTTATCATCTCATATCATGACTTCTGGCGCGTCCGATATTAATGACAAAGTCTTGCAGTATGAGACATTCATCAGTGAAGTATTAAGACGAGACTTGCAGTAAGTATCATTTAATATTCATATATTGCACGTACACGTTGCTGCTATGGTATTACCATGCTTGTACCTCAGTAATCTCATGTAAATACATCTTTGTGCTAATCTGTATAGTTTATGCTAATCTGTTTTGACATACTATTATGTGTTATTTTAAAATGATAGACGAAATGTTGCTGCTTGTTCAAACTACTTATTTAAATGAGCTGAATCAACACAATTCTTGAGTTTTTTGGGGACAGTTTAATTTTTTTATTTTCAGTTTACTTACATTTATAATAACAATTAAGCTAACTTAATGGATTTGTGTATTGGGACAACATGAAGAAATTGTGTGGTACCCAGCATTTTTACACTGTAGCCACATGAATATACTATAGTATTTTATTATAATTTTGATTGGGTTTTTAAACCATACTATAGTAAAGTGAATTATACTGTTATATTACAGTATTTACAACCCATTGTTAATGAATGCTGAAGCATAATAAATGTTGTGAACTGTTAAACTGTAATAGTACACTTCAGTATTTACTACAGTAAACTGTGGTGTATTGTAGTATAATATACCCTACAGTTGTAGAAAACTACAGTTTTGATCGTGTGTTTATATTACTATAGTTATTCATTCATTTACTTTTCGGCTTAGTCCCTTCATTAATCTGGGGTTGCCACAGAGGAATGAACCGCCAACTTATCTAGCATAGGCGTTGCGCAGTGGATGGCCTTCCTGCTGCAATCCATAACTGGGAAGCATCCATACACGCATATTTAGATTACCCAATTCACCTGTACCACATGTCTTTGGACTTGTGGGGGAAACCGGAGCACCCGGAGGAAACCCACATGACCACAACGAGACCATGCAAACTCTACACGGAAATGCCAACTGACCCAGCCGAGGCTCAAACCAGCGACCTTCTTGCTGTGAGGGGACAGCGCTACCCACTGCGCCTTTGCTATAATTGTTGTGTTACCATAATAACACCGCAATAGTTTAATTCAAGTACTATACTATCATATGATTCAAAAACACTATAGTATTTACCATAAATTACTATAGTATTTTCTCATGTGAGTACTTTCTGATCAGACAGGAAAGTGCTGGGGCAAACAGATGCTGTGTATGAGAAAATCACACAATACCTGCAGCTGAAGAACACAATGTAATGTAGTTCAAAAACACTATAGTATTTACCATAAATTACTATAGTATTTTTTCATAGGAGGGCTTTCTGCTATGCCAGTAAGGGTCCCACTTTATATCGAGGGGCCTTAACTAATATGTACTTATAACCTTAATTAATATGAAACTTACACCGATAATTCGTTACAATGTACTTATTGTGTAAATACATGTTTTTACATTGTACTTATGCTTGATTAAATACCTGTCTGTACTTACGTCTGTAATTAATTTCTGTAATTACATTGGTAAATACATTGTTGACCATCCCTTACACCTTAACCCACCCTATAACCTACCGATACCACCAAATTTGTCCTTAACCCTACCCTTATCCCAACTCAAGAGCACCACAAGTGTTCTTAAATACATTATAAACACAGTAAGTACATTGTATTTGTTTTTTGATGCAAGTACATAATAGTTAAGGACACTTAATATAAAGTGGGACCGTATAATATTGTTCAAAAACACTATAATATTTACCATGATTTACTATAGTATTCTTTCTGCTCCGTCAGGACAGTGCTGGAGCAAAGAGATGCTGTGTATGAGAAAAAATCACACAATGCCTGCAGCTGAAGAAAACAATATAATATAATATAGTTTAAAAACACTATAATATTTACCATGATTTACTATAGTATTTTTTCAAATGAGTGCTTTCTGCTCTGCCAGGAAAGTGCTGGAGCAAAGAGATGCTGTGTATGAGAAAATCGCGCAATATCTGCAGCTGAAGAACACAATACAAAGCATTCAGGTATGTCAGATTTGCATTTGTATTTTCATATTTTTGCTTATTCTGCTGTCCTGCGCTCGTTTGTTTTCAAAAATAGTTTGTGCTATGTAACATTTTTTAAATTTACTATTACAATTCATGTCAGCTGCTGTCATTCTGCCTTGTGTGGTTCTAATGTCGCTGTTTTTGATTCACCTTCAGGAAAGCGGGAGCAAAGAACTGAAAACCGATGTTGACCTTGGCTGCAATTTCTATGTGCAGGCTCATGTGTAAGTGTTGTTGGTGTGACGTCTTTTGGTGCTGTGCGTCAGTGGAGATGGTGAACGTTTTTGAAAGGGCAATCTCATTTCTTTTTTTTCCAGACCTGATGCATCGAGAATATATGTGGCAGTCGGATATGGATTCTTTGTCGAGTTCACACACGCAGAGGCTTTGAAGTTCATTGAAAAGAAGACAAATCAGCTCACAGAGTAAGAGGTTTTCAGTAGTGCTGTCCAACAATTCATCACGATATATGCATGACTAGGGTGCCACGGTGGCATAGTGGGTAGCACGTTCACCTCACAGCAAGAAGGTCGCTGGTTCGAGCCTCGGCTGGGTCAGTTGGCATTTCTGTGTGGAGTTTGCATGTTCTCGCTGTGGTCGTGTGGGTTTCCTCCGGGTGCTCCGGTTTCCCCCACAGTCCAAAGACATGCGGTACAGGTGAATTGGGTAAGCTAAATTGTCCGTAGTGTATGAGTGTGAATGAGTGTGTATGGATGTTTCCCAGATATGCGCTGCGTAAAACATATGCTGGATAAGTTGGCAGTTCATTCCGCTGTGGCGACCCCAGATTAATAAAGGGACTAAAAGAAAATGAATGAATGAATGAATGAATATGCATGACTATATTGTATAAAATATTTGTTTATATATATATATATAT